>OMLB01029506.1:0-12281 GCA_900302555.1 Myripristis jacobus | reverse complement strand
TTTAGGGTCTTTCTTTACAGCTCTCACAATGATTCTGTCATCAGCTGCTGCTGTTTTCCTTGGTCTACCTGTTCGACATCTGTTACTTAGTACACCAGTGGTTTCTTTCTTCTTCAGGACATTCCAAATGGTTGTACTGGCTATGGCCAATGTTTGTGCAATGGCTCTGATTGATTTTCCATCTTCTCTCAGCTTCACAATTGCTTGTTTTTCTCCCATAGACAGCTCTCTGGTTTTCATGTTGGCTACACCTCTAACTATAAATGCAGTCTGCACAGGCAAAACCCAAATCTGAAACTGAGCGTAGACATTCAGTGCTATTTATTGTTTGAATAATCACTGTAATGGGACACCTCTGGGCAACAAAACACGCCTATCAGTCACATGTTCCAATACTTTTGCTCACATGAAAAATGGGTCGGTTCAAACAAAAGGTGCTAACTTCTAAGTTGTGTATCAGATCCAGATGTAAATACCTGGAAATAAAAGCTGAAATGTTGATCTCTTGTCTCATATTCATCTATTGATGTCCAACCCAGATGTTTTCAGTTTATAGCAAAAATAAAGGAATTGGCCTCACTGTTCCAATACTTTTGGAGGGGAGTGTAGCTTTTGTCTGGGCAAACAATTCTGCTTGAGATTTCTAGTGTGTAAGTGTGTTTTTGTATGTGTGTGTGTGTGTGTGTGTGCCCACCTGACTGTGCTGAAGGTTGTGTAGGAGGTCTGAGAAGTGGAGCAGCATGGGGGGTCTTGACAATTTGGACCAACTTCTGCACTTGCTGGGAGGACTTCTGAAGAGCTAGGGATGCATCCTTAAACTGGCCAACAAAAAGTGGCTATATCAACATCCAACTTACACTGCGCTGTGTTTCCCATTTACAGATGTATTTGTGTTGTTGAACCAACAAGCCAGGAAGAAAACCATACAAAGTTTGTTTTTTATCTGTGTTTGACTATGGTTTTGTGATTTACAGTACATGCATGCAGCTTCATCCCTCACTTTATGCCAAAACAGATATATTTATTTCCAAGACATTGTTTGGAAACTGCCTTTTCTTTCATGCACCTTGGGCATGGAACACATTGTAAATAACTTAACTCTGGCAACATTACAAATCCATTTAAACCCCATTTTGTTTCAGATAGACCTGACCCACTTGATGTGAACTGTGTTATGGACTTTAATATTATAGACCAATCAGCACTTTTTAGCTTTTTGCTGCTTTCTTGACCAGGATTCCCTTGAAGGAGAGCTATTATACCTCAGTGGGACTTTCCTAGATTAAAAAAAAGGAACAACATCTAGTGTTTCCCATGCAATGCTAATACCCACCCAGGTACACTGACAGTACATTAATGCTTGCTTAGGATTCATTTTTGAATGCCATGCTGCATGAAGCTGGCAATTCCCACTGCAGCAATCAAAATTTGATGGTGCCAGACGTGTTATTGAGCTCCAGTGACAATAATTCTTTGCAGCTATGGCACAGTGCATCTGTGATGTTTTGAGTGAAGGTGGAATTGAAGGTGGAATTTTATATGTAGCATCAGTGATAAAATGGAATAGGTGATGCTGCAAGGCCATTAGGTTCAGAGAGACTTTAGTGCCTGAAAAAATGAGTTACCAGGTTCATGAAATATAATATACTCTGTATAACAAGATTCCTCAAATATATAAATCAGTACACTGCATTGCATTTCTCTTGCAAACAGTCTTTTCCACTGATGGTTCATGTATTACAGAAGCACATACCCCAACTTGCCACTAACAAAATTTACCTACAGCAAGTATTTCTGGAAAACATTGATGAATATACAAGAATCAATGCTGAAAAGCAACTGCAGCCGTCAAATTATACAGAGGGAATGTACCAGCATATTAACACACGTTACATAACACTGTATTGTTCTCACCACTGCATCCTTGACAGGAGTGGTGGGCTTCTTCGGAGGAACCACTACAACATTGCAAAAAAACAGAAATTGGGATAAATAATTAGCTACTGATTTTCACAGTGACTTTGAATAGTGACCATTTTCATAACAAAAGGTGCAAAACTTACAACAACCAACGGCAATGACATCATCATCGTCGTCATCATCTATCTCAATGACCTCCGAGGATAACGCCCCTCCTCCTCCTCCCTCATCTTCCGAACTGCTCTCGCGGTAGACTAGGCCATTCTCACGGTAGGTTGCCTTCACTAACTTTTCACATTCCATCACAGATCTGAACAGTTAAGAGGAAACATGTTAGACCACACTACAAGCGCAAACACACTCTGCTGTTTTGCAGAGAGAACAGAATAAGAAAATCTGTGTTCAAAAACTAAACTCTAAAATAAAATCTATATATCATATAAGAGTTGCACTACACTGCTGTGAAAACTTTAAAACAGTTATTGCACTTAATAGTTGTTTGGATAAGCTTCTATCATGAAAAGTTAAATAGTAACAGATCATGGCAATGCGTAGACCAAGCTGGACTTGGATGGATGTTGGGTGTGTATGTGAGCGCGCACGTGTGTACGTGTGCTAGCCAGTTTGTTTGTCTGAAAATCAATGTGGGTCTGTTATGCTGCAATGAAGCCAAAATGTCATGAGTGATCATGAACAAAGGTAAAGGCCTGTAAGCAAATTGAAGAGCATGTCAGCAAGTACACACAGATACGCATGACAATGTGCATTCAGCGTTCGCATTGAGAGTCAAGGGCACCATATTCAACTATAGCCTACATGATTTGTTGCTTCATGTACTTAATAATAAGCAGAGACACAAACAGTTTTGAATTTGACCTGCTCCTTCCACCAGGCTGTGCATGAGCCGTGTACTTGTATGTAATGATTTAATGAATGGAAGACCGACCTCAAACACCAACAGTTTCAGTCACAGGTGTCAATTCACGTCTGTCTTCATTTTTGAGGCCATGCTTTTGTGGTGATTACATTGTTTAGTGGTGAAAACAAAACACATATATTAAAGCAGATTTCACTGGGCCCTGCATCTACTCACTCCTTGGCAATGTTGAGGAGTGACTCAGTCTTCGCCTCCTCCTCCTCCTTCTGCTCCACCCATTCCTTCAGCTCAGCCAGCTGAGCCTTTCTCTTCTGCACAATCTCGCTCTTCTCCACGGCATCCTCGATCCACTTCCTCAGTTCATCCAGAGAAATGCCCAATTCTTCTTCCAGACCAGAGTCCCAGCCCTCTACCTCCATTCTGATGAGAGAGAGTGAGAAAAGTGTGAGATGGACATAGAACAACAGCTCTCAACCTTTCTGGTATCAAGGACCCCCAAATCAATACCCATATCTGAATGGATGTGGTCTCAGGGATCCCCATCTGATAAGATTTATTTAATCCTTAACTGTTTATACTGTAGACTGGCAGATTAACAGTGAACAGTGTGCAACCTACGTGCACAATCAATGTTTTACATTCAGTGGGCTAACTTCTAGTCACCTAAGTAATAGTGAAATTAAAATACTACCCTTTTTTCTGGGGTGCCCCTGCCTCCCCCTCAAAGACCTCTGGAGTTCCAGGACCCCAAACTGAGAACCGCTGGCACAGAAGGACCAGCCTGGGTTACAAGGTGTTCCCTTCTATCCCCTTTTATTATTATCATTATTACTTTTTTAACATAATAAAAATGTACACGACATACATGTACCTCTATGTATGAATCTGATTAAAAACATTTTATATGTAATATAATGAATAATAACCTAGAATAAGATAAACAGACTGTGATATTTATGGAATTTAGAGAACAAGACATCATTCCATATCAAGACTTTTTTTTTTTCAGTTGAATCTAATTTTAGTTTATCCAAATTCCTTTGGTGCTCTAAACTGACGGGGTTATGAGAAAGGCCTGCAGGGTACTTTGTTTGTTGGTTGTGTTTTACCAGGCTCTGACACCTCTCTTATGTGAATAATAAGGAAACTACTGTGGTTTGTTTCTTTTGACCTCCTTTGGCTTCCTGTCAAGCACTCATGCACTCACTTGTCTCTTGACTTTCCCCAGCGACTGTCTACCCTGTGCCACCATGACCCAAGAGTGTGCAAGTTTTCATTCAAACCAAACAGATCATCCTCTAGTGGAAGGTGAGCTGACCGCTGCAGAGCTGGGTTGTGATGAAAAGCTGAAGACTATCTGATAAATACGGCTCATACTTGGGAACCTCTGCTTTCACCCCTGAACCTCCCTTTGTTTATAAACCACAAACACTGGCGCTGCTGGTAATCTACTTGTACTAAAATAAACTACAGCAAATCGGGCAGATTTGCTTCCGATGGACCACAAACTAACTGCAAACATGTACATCGACACAATCTAGTTGAATTAATGAGCATAACATCTCTGCTAATGATGAGCGCTTGCAAAACAAACCGATGTGTTTTCGTTGCATGGCAGCCTAACATGACCACTTCATTTCGGCTGATACATAAATAATTACTCTCAACGTTACTCTCCATAATTTACCTGGAGCTTTAATAGGGAGTCACATAAAAAAGCGAGAAAGCTAACACATTTAGGCTAAAAGTAACGTTAACTGAGAACGACATGATACGTGCCTACATGAGAAGGCTAACTTGCTAGCCTAGCATTAGTCAGAGAAATATAGTGCATATGAATGACCAAGGGTAGCTGGCTGCAGGACAAATGGTGCTGTGTTTTGTTAGTTACTCTTAAAGAGGTGTGGGCGATACATTTCAAAAGTCAGTTAGAGATAATAACAACGAAAACTCACCCGTTGCTGCTTTCCATTCTGTATGTTTGCAAATGTAGCCGTTGAGTGCGGCTAGCTAGCAGCTAGCTACATTGGGAGCGCATGTTTTGCGTCCCATGGTAGCCGAGATGGACGGCGTTTTCACGTAGATTGTCTCAGTGGTATCAGAAAACGCCGCCAAACCGGGTCTCCCAGGTTCTCAAATGGATGCACCAGAGCCACGAGATGCCGTGCACACAGCTTGGGACAGCGGCAAGCAGACCGTCTCATCCCGGGCAGCCCGCGGCGCACTCACCGGCAGACCTCCGTGTCCCGCTGGGGCACATTAGTCCCTGGGAGGCGAGCTGCGCCTTAGGAAATGTATTGTTTGTGATGAAGTGTAGACTCTCACGCCGCTTTATTGTAGGTAACCACTGTGGGAGCACTATGAAACCATAATTAAAAACCCTTGATATATTCTATACTTGAGCCAGATTCAAAGGAGTTTTAAAACATGGAGTTACAACCAGATACTTCACATTACAAGATACTGAGCATCAGTATCACCAAAACAATGCCATCATAGAGAAATATTGCTCTTTCTCTCTTTTTGTTTGTTAATACACTAGTTACTTTAATTTAAAAAAAAAAAAAAATCATATGCAAAACCAGATGGCAGCAAAAACACCAGTGAACAGGATACTGACAAGACTCTGTTTGATCTTAAATAAATAGGCTTATTCCGACAGCTGCATACCAGAAACTCAAGTCTGGCTTCACACACAAATTAATTCACCCCGTGTGAACTCATATTTTCCACATAATATGCTAATTATTCCTATATTTTCTCTCTGCTGCATTCCGGGCCTAAATTCAAACTAAACAACTGAGGTTTCTCTCAGGAAAAAAGAAAAGATTAAAGGAATGTGGGGTTTTGCACATTAATTTAAAACGGGTGAAAGTAATGTTAAAATGTTTGACCTTTTGTTTTTCTTGATGTTCTTTTCTAGCCAAAAGCAGTAAGTAGATCAGTATTTCACTACATGCCACAAATGACAAAAAGTAATGAATGATAAAAGCACTAGTGGGATGCTTTGGGCCCCATTTTGAGAGTCACAGCCTCAGGACTCCCAGGACAGCATCTTGGAAACCCTAAACAAGGTACGTAATGATAATGGCCTGGGTGATTCCTTCTGCCTTCGTCTCTCCTGCCACATTTAGTATTCTGCTTATTCCGCTGGATGATCCTGATAACATAGGGCCTGTGCCAAAGGAAACTAAACACTACAAGCAGTGAATTAGTTAGTATGACACATGTTTAAAGGACACAGGTTTGAAAAGTTTATTTATTTTACTGAACAACAAAATTTGAATGGAATGTCTCTTTTTCCCAGAAGATCCAAAACATAGTGTGACAGAAAAAAAGAACAAAAAAGAAAAACCATCTGTTGTAAATTATAATCGCATTTCCATCATTGAAACTTCTTAACAAAAACAACATCTGTGCCCTATTACAGCCCATGCAAAATGGAGAGGATTTTCCTCCATCTGCATCAAGCTGGATCACCACAATTGCTTACACTGTGCTCTCTGTACTGAAAAGCAGATTACACCAAGCTGAAATGAGTAGTTTGCCAATGCTTTGTATCTCAGCATGAATAAAACTGGCTGCCTCCACTTCATCTCTGGCTGCCACAGTGCCAACTGAGTCATGACAAAATGACAATATTTCACTTAGGATGGGGACTGTACAAAAGTTAAAATAGTTTCAGAATCAGCCACAACAAAAGCTTAAAATTCTCTGTGGCTTGTTCCAGTTCCATCTTTGGAATATGAGCAGATGACGTGGGTCCTCTTTGAAGATCTCATGCCTTTTCGCATTATAATGTGTAGGTCTGTGGCTCGGGCTTGTCTCTGTCAGTCGTCTGCTTGCTGTGTTTCCTCCTGGTATGTAGTAACAGAGAGAGCACTGTAAGGGTCCAGCACCATCTGTGCACAGCGCACTATGGTCACCAGCAGAAAGAAGCAGAGGAGGAATAAGAAGAAAAGGGCGAAACCCAGGTCCACGTCCACATCCAATCTGGCAACCGGGAGGATTGGTGGGTCCATACTGATGATACCACAAGACTCCAAAGAAAAGATTCTATCTGCTCCAGAGTCCTCGTCTGTCTTCTTGTCTCATTTGAGAGTTTACATCACCATACTACTTCCATGAGCGCTTTTAAATTGCTCCTGAAGGTAGTTACGCTGTATGTCCTCAGTTGGTCAGATTGCCCAAATCCCTCAGTTGATTCTCAAAGTGAATCAATTTTGCTGAAGGGCCGGTGTTTCCAGTACCTGTTGAGCCCACTTAACAGCCTATTTCTGACTGTGTCTTGGGCTCTTTTTCTTTTTCAACCTTAACACCTTCCCCCTGAGCATGTTCAACCCCCACCCCTCCACACCCTCAAGATAGGATGGACTAGTGGACACACAGAGCCACATTTGGCACCTGTGTCACCCATGAATAGTTAATAAGGAGTTTGGTAACATTCAGGCCGTTCCTGAGATTAGAACACCCAGGTGCCTCAGCTCTGTTCTCTTCAGGAGACTAGACCTTTACAGAAGACGACACCTTAAGAGGAGTCACCAGCTACAACACACAAGACCTCTGTACACTGAGGTACAAGACAAACAAACAACAGGAGAAGATGAATGTCATTAAACACCCATTAAATTTGGAGTGGACCTCTGTGAATAAGATTTGGCTATGCTGTACCAGTCAAATTACTCATACACATAATCTGTATTTGGCCTGGCCACAAATTCCTGTTCTGGTTGTGATGATGTCAGAGAGCATGGTAGAAAAACAGACCATAGATCAGCAAATCAATGGAGTGGAGAACAAAGATGAAAAAAGAGGAACGGTTGAGGGAGAGAAAGAGGATATGACGCCTTTGTGGCAATTCACTTGAGAAGGGTTGGAAACTGATCCTGACCAAAAAAAAAATGCAGATTGCTTGTACGCTGATGCCACTACAGAGACACACACAAGTTTAAAGTGACCCAATGCAAATAAGAGTGTATCTGAGTAAACAGCTGGGATCAGAGCAAGTGATATAGGGCAGGGGAAAACCACCGGCGCACTTTGTATGTCCATCAGTGTATTTTGGCTTGAAAAACAAGATTTACAGTGTAGTAGAGTAACTGAAGCACAAGCCATATAGCTGAGAAAGAGTAAACCTCTCTTAGACCAACCACTTGCATTAATTCCATCCATTTTCACCCCCAGGCTGTGAAAGAGAGGAGGGAAGGACTAGAGGGAGGAAACTGATCCTCGGAGATAACCACAGATCTCTACGTCTTCTCCAGCTGATAAGAGAGAGGGGAAAGAAAACAGATACAGGCCAATCAAAGTAAAGCTGGCTTTCGTTTCTTCACTGGTTGAGAACGTGGAGCTGTGGTGAAGCATGGAAGCGGACACGGATGGATGGGTGTAACCAAAAACAGCCATGACTCTTGTATAGAGTGATCAGCAAAGTGCACTGCCATGTTAAAATGAGCATTCAAATCTCAAATGAAATCTGTAATCTCAAAGTATATGTCAAATTAAGGATTTAAGTGTGTTATGTGGCTAAGTGACCTCTAATCCTGCTGCAATTTGCTATCACTTAACTACAAAACCTCTACTTGAAAAGAAATGCATACAACTGAAACAACTGTTTGGACTCACTGACTTTTGACAATATAACAATTTAATACAAAAACCAAACACTCTTTGTCTCATTAAACATTTCATATACATATACAGTATATTTATATATTTGTGTTTCTATGTGTGATATAAACTGTAGTTCACATCATTGAAAAAACCTGGACTCAGAGCAACCAAAGAGGTTTTAAACAATAACAAGACAACACAGTCACCAAAATACCACCCTTTTGAAAATGGGAATAGGACACTATCAACATGGGTTTACACATAATTTACATTTGTCAACATGAATGTGCGAGTGTTACACACAGACAATCAAAAGCGGTACTAAATGGGTCAAATTAAAACAAATGCCACACTTAAAAAATTTAAATGTTTTAACTTTTGGAAGTGTAATCTCTCATCCCATGACTGACATCCTTCCATACTATAAACAAGCATACCAAAAAATTGATTGTTAAACACAGGATACAATGTTGTCGGGATCTCATTGGCAAGAATTCAGTCCTCGTCCAAATGTTAGTCATAAACAAGGGGACGAAAAATGAAGAAAACTCTTTTTCAAATTGTCTAAGTCTTAACAAGATATTGTTTCAGCTCTGTTTATTCCATTTTTTTATCCTGAATACAACCCTGATTAACCGTTATATTATAATACCAATCATAAAAGGGTAATGAAGAGGTAAAGAGATCAAAAGCTTGAAATAACAAGAAACAATACTTGGGAAACATTTCAATTAAATCAAACATTACCACTATGTCTCTCCATTTTAAAATAACATCAATTAAGAAAAACATTTAGGACAACAATAAAGAATGGCTTTAAAAGTACATAATTCCTGCTTGTTAGTTATTGCTTTATGGTTTCTTTTTTTTTAATTTCTTTTACAAAAAGGAGTACAAAAAGCCCATACTTGGTACGGTGAGTGGAGGAAGAGTGCGCTGGGTAATACAGAGCGACAACAGGAGGAGGAAATCAAGCAAGTCAGAAACCCTACAATTGTGTTCAAGTTAAGAATGATACTGTATGCATTAATTTTACCTTTACTACACACACGTATCCATGTGCATGAAGGCAAATGTAAGAGAATGTACACATTTCAAAAGGGCACTCACTCAGACATAGGTATCCATTATTATACTTTGTGTCTGTGTTGTCAAACTAGTCCATTCAACAAAGACAAACTACATATTCCCTGCGAGAAAAAATAAACCAATTTATAGGTGATGCCATCAATGCACATAGAAAAACAACATTAATTCAGTATAAGTCGCCACACTGTAGAAGCGGTCCATGTAAGCAGCCATGTGAGTGCTGACATGCTGTGGGTCGAAAACAGTGAGTCAGGTGAGCACAGACAGTGGTAGTTTGCGTGCAAAAGCTGAGAATGTAACAAAAAAAAAATAAAAAATCATCAAAGCTGTATATCCCCGCAATTTCCTGAGAGTTTAAAACAATGATTGGAGTGATTAGTCTATATGCTATAGGGTAAAATAGTATAATACAGCTCTTCACTGATGCCTGAGAAAAACCAGGAGTATCTGAGAATTCCACTAATGAAAGGCCTTCATGTGTGTGGTGTAATCTATTGATATTGTTCTGGCTGTATGATTGTGTTCATATATATATATATATCTGTATGTATATGTATAAACCTGCAGTATAATGAGTTGCTTTGGGCAGTGCCACCTAGAGAATTCTCTCACAATGGCCTGTTTGTTATAATAATCCTCTCTTTCTGTCAGTAGCTATTCCTTGATTTCCCTCGCCTGTTTGCCTGGTCTCAAGTCTATCCCTCCATCTTTAACTGGCTTGTGGCAGTGCAATTTAAGCCATGCTAGGCAAGGCGGGAAGAGTGCTACTCTCAGGAGCAGTAAGGGAAAATCAAAAGAGGAGCCAAAGAGCTAAATGTAAGAGAGTGAGGAAGAAAGAGAAAGGAAGACAAATAAACAGGCAGCAAAGTCTCGACCGGGTCACTCATTGAATGCAGGGTAGATGGGAATCTCAAAGTCATCATTGTTGAAGTTGGCAGGCTGGTCCAGCATAGACAGCACATCCTGAAGCAGATGGGAAGAGACAGAGATGTCGAGTGTAATTACAGTAAGACACGTTGTCAATGAAAAGGCAACTGTGTGAGAGAGAATGAGCAACAGCGACTCACAGGACAGAACATGTCTTGCTGGTTGCCCTGAGCGTGAGGGTGCTGCTCGGCATTACTCTGCGAGTGCTGCTGGCCCTGCCACTGGGGCCACACTGCCTCTGCTGCCCGGGAGGGGAACTGTGCCCCAGATTGGGAACCATCTGGAACAGATAACATAAAGGTGAGAGGATATACCAAGATAACACAGAGCAGATACACACACGAACACACACACACACACACACACAACCTACCATAGCCATTGGTATTGAGGCTGGCACGTGCATTGATATTTGGGTAGTTAGCACCACTGGTAGGGGTGGGTGCAGCACCTGTGGGCATCTGGCCAAAAGAGTTGGATGAGCCACCGCCAAATCCCCCCATGGCAGCAAACGGTGGAGACATGGTCTTTGCTGCCTGGGGAGCCACCTGCTGGTCAGAGTAGGGAAAGAAACAACCTTTGCTGAGAATGGTTCAGTAACGATGATATCACTTGTAAACATTTGGTGACTGTGTGAGTACATGATCACTTCAATATGGTAAACAATTTACTACCTAAGCTAATTAAATGCAAATAACATCACATAAAACCACAAAAGATTCTGTTTGTTTCACTTAGGAGAGAGGAAAACCTGATAAGTGATGGGACCACTGGTCGGTCCAGGTCTTGTATCTCACCTGGTTGTTGAATGGTGGTCTGGTTCTGGTCCCAGCCCCTGCACCTGCACCTGCCCCAGGCCAGCCTCCTGCTGGGCCCACCTGCAGTGGACTGCCGGTGCTGGAGGGGGGGACTGATGGGGGAGCTCCATTCTGACGAGACATCTGAGCCAGCATCTGCCCTGCTGAGTGAGTTTGCTGCACCATCTGAGGATTCATATTAACTGGCCTGGGGACAAGAGCAAGGAAGCAAATTGTATTACTCATTTGTGCATCAGGAGAAAAGGATAGCAAAAGTCGATCCCATGATATGACACGTTGGGAACTATGGTGACAGTGAGGAGTTAAGAATCATAATGAAAAAACAAGCAGATTCAAACTGACAGCAGCAAAGATGCCAATGTTTATATTGGTAGTGGAACAGTAAATGAGACTATATAATACATGAACAATTTAGATAAGGAATATTCAGGGGATACCTGATATATAGGGGATATATTATTCTATTCTATATCATTCTTATAATATAGGTATGTATGTGTGTGTATATATATGTATGTGTGTATTATATTATTCTATTCTATATCATTCTTATAATTATTTTTGTAAAAGCTAAAAATGATCCAATCCTTGTTTGCTTTCCTTCTGTTTTTTGTTGTTTCTTTTTGTTTTTTGTCTTTCCTTGAGAGAGTACTCTTTGCTTTGTTTAAAAGGATGTTGTAACAAGGGTAGGCACAATAAGCCATGGGCTTCAGCCTACACCTTTTTGGTCTAATACATATGAAATGAAATGATATGGGACGATTTTGTTGAAATTGTAAAATGTTGACCAAATAAACTACTACTACTACTACTACTACTAAGGGGCAAGCTGGACATGTCTGCAAACCAAACTGTCCATTATGAAATGTGTTTTGTTGTTGTTGTTTTTGTTTTTTCCCCCACCTACGGCTGGCCAACTACTACCCAGCATCCATGATCTTTGGATTTGGATTTGTTGTTCTATGTAACTACAATACATCCACAAAGTTTCAAGGATCAGGGATCAAGGATCACATAAAACTTGAAGAAATGTGTTT
>OMLB01029481.1:22409-52667 GCA_900302555.1 Myripristis jacobus | reverse complement strand
ATTTGGAGGCAGGCACATCTGGCTGCAGATGTTTTGACTGATTCCTAATGCTTCTCTGTGGTCCATGATGTCGATGATGGATGATGAATATTTTTGATATTTTATGATTCTGTTATTTAGTTCCTATTTTTATTATAACTTGCTATGTGTTTTTGTTTGTCTGCAACCCTGTTGTCTGTGCTGCTGCCTGTCTTGGCCAGGTTGCTCTTGTAAAAAGATTTTTAATCTCAGTGAGCCTTTCCTGATTAAACAAATGTTAAATAAAAAGTAAATTAAATCTCTCTCTCTGTATATATGTGTATATGTGTGTATGTGTGTATGTAGAGATTTCCAGCCAATAACAATTCAGACCAAAGGATGGGTGTGTGCTTGTCAGTGATGGTGACTCATTTTGCAGGACAAGATGAGACACATTCATGACTTTCTATCAGCATCATTGATTGATAAGTTACATACACCTGTCTCACTGTTTTTGCATGTTCATACATGCTTGTACTATGATAGTCTACAAGAAATATGATAAAATATACTTTTAACTTTTGCTTGTCATACCATATAGATATAGATTATACACGTATATTGGTTTGCAAACAGCACATTTTACACCGTAGCCAATTCAAAATACTTTACAGAATATTGAAAATACAATAAAATTTTAAATATAGAAAAAATGCGACAGTCGGCCTGACGAAGTCGGAGTGTGCGGAAAAGACACAAGAAGGTGTTTAAGGCACGGCATGAATTTTGCAAATGTAATGGATTGTGGAAACGAAAATACTATTTTCAGGATTAAATCTAGGGGGAAAAGCTGTGGGTGTGCAAGTGTTGTCTGTGGGTTTCAAGAAAAACAAAATTTCCGTGTCTGAGCTTTTATAAGCTGCTTTACAGAGCAGTCATGACAGTCTGACATGGAAAAGTTGTGAAATTAAATGCCCACCAATAAATAGATGGATATACCCCACGCTTATCTCTGGAAGTACAACATCCGGTTTCACGTCGTATATCAAGTATATTGTGGTACGCGTTTACGGATTCCTACATGGGGTCGTGTGCTTTTATTTTGAAGGTAAAAAATACCATTTTCCGGTGTTGCGACTTTCGCTGTTTTACTTGATACAACGACGAAGTGCTGGCCTCCCTCTTGTTCTGGCTATTTGTACAACACGAGTTGAATTTTAGCTTGTAGTAAGCTATTAAAATCACCAGAGATGCCGCGGGTGTATGTCGGCAAGCTTAGTTATCATGTTCGAGAGAAGGACATTCAAAGATTTTTCAGCGGATATGGAAAATTACTCGAGATCGACCTGAAAAACGGGTAAGCTAAGCTAAGCTAATAAAGGCTAATGTTAGCCATAACGTTACGCGCAGTGCGTCTATGGACCTGTTTTATTTTTGCTTGTTTGTTTCGTTTGCTGTGAAAAACCTGTAGGCAGCCGTGTAATTGTGAGAGTTAACATATATCTCCGACGAAACTCCAACTACAACATCAGTAAACGGTTAACGTCCCTTAGACAACTAATCACGTAGCTACGGTAAGGAGCCGTTGCTATGGCAAACACCAAAATCAACGCTGAATAGGCGGTCTGTAGTAAACTGTCACGTCACTTCAGTGGTATTTTAAATTATGCCAATACTCAACAAAATCCATTTTCGAAAATCAGGTTATTCTTCATTGGGTGCGACATGGCCTATAACGTCAGGTAGCAAAATAAGAGAGCCTTCCTGGATACTTCTGATTCCCATTAGTTCAGTAGATCAGTGTGCGTAAACAACCAAAACATTGCTCTCCGCCAACAGCCAGGATAATGAAGCTGTTTTAAAAAAGGTTAACCCAGTATGCTGCCTAGCCAAGTTGTTGTTTGCTGTATAAGTAACAAATACATCAATAAATAAATCTGCGTGTATAGATAGAGATAGATAGAGCGGACACTTTTGGGCTCTGCTGCAGTACTAGTACAGTTGCGCTGTTGTGTAGGTAGGCCGACTACACAGCTGGTACATTGTGTACTATCTACCTTGTAACTAGGTAAAGCGACTTAGAATTGCCAGATTCTTTAAAGGAGCCTGTGCACAATTCCCCCTCACAGTCATCACTGCACACTTGCAAAGCAGTGCTGTGCAGTACAGTGTAGATCATGGGGGTATTTCACAAAGGAGCATTAACTGCACCCTCCCTTTTATGACCCCGGTTGCATTTTAAACTCTACTGTTTACAGTTTAGGTGCAACCATGTACCTCCCAGTGACTTTGAACATGTCTTGCAATTAGGGATGTCACACTAACCAAGTACAGATACCAACTGGATGCCAGATTTTAAGAAATCTAATGGCATTAGTTTTTATGCAGTATTGGTAGTACAAACTGGTAAAGCATTTTTGAGAAACCGTGCACATGCTGTGATTGGTGAGATGTTCATACCTCATTTTCTGAGATTAACCATTTCATGAAGAGTTTTGAAAATGAGTGAGGTCATGAAATCACTGGAGGAGGCCTCTAAAGTTAGCCAGATCACTGTAAAAATGTCTTAGCAGTCAGCATCAGCATGGATGAGTGAATAATATATTCCTAAAGTTAACAATTGATGGAATATTTTACAGATTCAAATCACTGTCACCAGGATATAGCATAATCCTCTCCAAAGTTATCTGGCTAACTTCTTGCTTTGTGGATTACTCCCCAGACCTGTTGAAGAAAGTGTATTCTGCTCATTTTAACCGTTGTGTTTATTGTTGGCCTGCAGGTATGGCTTTGTAGAATTTGAGGACACCCGGGATGCCGATGATGCTGTGTATGAGCTGAATGGGAAAGAGTTGTGTGGAGAACGAGTGATCATTGAACATGCCCGGGGCCCAAGGAGAGATGGATATGGCTACGGAGGGCGCAGTAAGTTTAGTAGTGTGCAATAAAGCTACTTACAAAATACAATATTTTCCTCATCTTTACCTTTTCACTTATTATTTTGTTTAGAGTTCTCATCAGTATCTGTTAAGTATTATTGTTGAGTATTAAATATGATGTTGGCTTCCTGGAACCTTCATTCGGTTATGTACATTTGCCTTTTTCAGAATTCATCTTAAAGAACTCTGCATGATTTTGGGTAGAACCTAAAGACCTGTATATCATCACTGAAATATGTAATACCTCAAACCTTGATTATACGTTGTTTTTTTAATTCAGTTACATGGTAGCCATTTTTATGATTAGGCATTAATGCTAACAGCACATATGTCATATGGTACAAGCATAGAGGAATGACTTAATGCTTAAGACTGACACTCTGAAGTATTAACTCCTGTCAAGGCAAGAGTGACATACATCCCTGTCATCATAAACACTACTATGTGTGGTGCGTTAGGCTGATGGGGATGTAAAGCTGTAACTGTGGCATTACTGTGACTCTGCAAAGGTTGGTACAATCACTATAAAAGGCACCGAATGTAAGACTTAAAACTGTTTTGCATTCACTTTTATCCAAGTGTGATGAACCCAACTGCCTTACAACAGGTAGAAACAAATCAGATATACAGAAAACAAGGGATAAGACATGTGACGTTATATTGTATTCAGTTTGACTTCAACATTAACAAAGTGCTTGATGTTTCAATTTGAAAGAGTCCACTGCGGGCTGAGTCCGAGTCCATTGAGGGTAAAGATGACTGGCTAAGATGACTGCCTGACCCGTTTGGCCTTGGCTTTCACCTTACAATGTGTGTGTGACCTTTGCCCTTTGACCATTGGCTGACATAACCGGAAGCCATGATGACGGCATCCTTTTCCAATAGACCAGGGTGATGGTGAGGAATCCTGTTGGTTTTACTGTTGCAAGACACGTTGCAGAGGTCCAAGCCAACTCATGTTTTCAACCGTTTACATATTAAGAGCCATTTGCATGTAACATGCATAGACTGGCTCGCAGCACTCTGTGGTAAAATAAACATTTTTGGTTATTTGTGAACTCTGTCCTATGTAGCACCACATTGACAATATTAGATATGCAGTACAGTGAATATTGGATTAAAGGTAAAGGAAAATTCTACCCCCTTGTATTTAAAAATGTTAATTCTTTGATCTTTAACAATTCATACAAGATTTGTTCGTATATATAATTCTGTTCTAAAGCTATTAATAATTGATTCTTAATTTTCTGGTTTCTGCATTCTGCAACTTTTATTGGTTATCATCAAAGGAATACTTGCGTTCCAGTACTCCGAAAAGACTTTTAACAACTATATAAAACTGCAAAATGCAAAATTCAGTAATATTGCCCGGACCCTAATTGAGTGGTTTTCAAGCCCTGTCCTCAGAACCCACAGCACTGATGGTTTTCTATCCTACCAGGTAGTTAATTGCAGTCACCTTGCATCTCATGTGTATAATAATCTGATTACATAATTTTTACACAGAGGTTAGCTGTGGTAAATATCTGTCTGCTTGAGCAGAGGGAGATTTGCAAATAAATGAAAGCTAAGATGATAGAGATTTTGTTTCAGTTCAAGCAAGTAAAAGTACAAATATTAGCATAAACATCTTAAGTCTACCAGATGTATATGTAGCCTAGTTTTGAAACAGTATCACACAAACCATTCACATGAAAGTTAATATTGCAGCAGATGAAGTGGATCCCACTCCTGCAGTATAAAGGTTTCCATACCAGGTAAAAGATGGCCAAACAACGCTTGTGGAAACCGATTACAATTAATTCTGTACTGGCTGTGTTGCTGATATTCTAAGCAGGTTATCTGTCAAAGATGGCATCAGGCAGAAAGCAGTAGAGCTCTGGGTCCTGAGGACCAGGATTGAAGGCCGCTCCCTTGATTTACTTTGTTGACCCCTGTATGACCTCTGAAACTTGACGGGTACTTGACAGCAGCCAGTAGCCTAATTTCTGCGAAAGTTAGTATAGGCACAACACAACTAAGGGTACAAAGGTCCTATCTGTTCTTGCATTGTATATTGCCCCACACCCGTTTTGAGCCGTCTCCATTCTGTGTTTGTGTGGCTTGAATGACTGTTAATCTCCCTGTTTTCTTTGAAGGTAGTGGCTACAGCAGCAGAAGTCGCTCCGGCAGGGAGAAGTATGGACCACCCGTACGCACTGAATACCGCCTCATTGTGGAGAACCTGTCAAGCAGGTGCAGCTGGCAGGACCTTAAGGTAGGAGGTGACAAATGCCGTCCATTGACCAATACACGAAACAGTTGTTCCATGTGCTTTTGAACTGGGGTGACTGCACACATTGAAACTCTTTTTTTTTTGGAAATGTGGTTGGTGTTCAAAATGGGGGAAACTGATTCATGAAAGAATTGCAGTTCTGCTTCAGTGGCTAGAAACAAAGTTGTGTCAGCCAACAAAACACTCGACTGTGTAGAGGCAGAAGCCCTCTTGAACAAGAAACAATAGGTTTGGATAGTTCTTTCTGTTTGCGCTGAGAAGTCTTTCACTCACACATTTTGCCTCTTTGTAGGATTTCATGCGGCAAGCAGGTGAGGTAACCTACGCTGATGCTCATAAGGAACGAACCAACGAGGGTGTCATTGAATTCCGATCCCGCTCTGATATGAAACGAGCCCTGGAAAAGCTGGATGGCACTGACATCAACGGACGGAAGATCCGCCTGGTGGAAGACAAACCTCGGCGCCGTCGCTCTTATTCTGGCAGCAGATCCAGGTGAATGAGGCTGAAATGTCGAGTTGGGTCTATGATTTTGCTTGGGTTTGTGTGTGTAACTTGCGCACAAATTGGCTTAATTAATAACTTGATTAACATAATTTAGCGGATGATTATGGGGAAGGGGGTATTTGGTTGCTCAGGTGCCTCTTGATTTTCTCTTTTTCGATGAACACTGAAGATGGTGTTGTTCAACCCACAGGTCTCGCAGCAGGCGTCGCTCTCGCAGCAGGAGCCGGAGAAGCAGGAGTTCCCGAAGTCGTTCAAGATCTCGCTCTCGGTAAGTGAAGCACTGGGTTCCCACACAGGACTAGAACATTTGGGAATGTATGGAAATTAATTGGATACATTTCAGGTTAGGTTTACTCAGATATTGTGCAGGGAAAATTACAGTTCAGCTTTAGGTAATTGGACAGAAAATGTATTCTAAAAAAAGAGGTCACAAGGCTCATGCACATATAATTGCTCATTTTATTAAGCTGTAGATTTTCACATTCATGTGAAAGATAAGCTATATGGTAATAAACATCACCTATTTGAAATTATATTATAATTATATATAATTATTATTATAAATTATATTACCCAGCTGTTGTATGTACTAGGGATGCAAATTATCAATTAATTCATTAATCAATAGTTGATTCACCATATCAATCGATTACCGATTAATTGTTAAGCGGCGATTTTCCTGAGAAGCTGGATTTTCTTTGCGACATGGCTGAATGTGAGGTATTTAGGTGGTAATTCAGTGAAGTTGTGGAGTTGCTGTACTTTAAAGTACAACCACATATCGTGCATTTGGCATTTTTGCCATCATTTATCAACTGAAAATGGCCCCACACTACATTCCGTTTTGACCGTTTCATGTTTGTTTTGTTCTCGTGTGTGTCCCAGTACGTCCAGCATCAGCACTCAGTACAAAGGCGCCCTCGTGTGGACTGGTGGGGCACTACTACCCCCCTTGAAATGGACCGCGGAATGTTCAGTTAATTGCAGTCAATTTAATTTAATCGAGTGAATTCTTATTGAAATTAATTGATAATTGATTAATTGTTTGCATCCCTAGTATGTACCAACCGAACGCCAGTCAGAATATTCAAATCTAGTCAAGAAATTCATGTCTAGGAGAGGAAGAAATTTGATATGTAGAAGTGGAACCATGTGGATTGATGGGACTTTTGCTATCTTCATAAATGAGGAAATTCACACGGGTAACACTCTAACTGACTCTTGTCTAATTTTTTTTTTTTTTTTTTAATGCAGCTCTCGATCTCGTAGCAAGCACCGATCTCACTCCAAGTCAGGACGTAAGTCACGCTCCAGATCAAGGAGGAAGTCCCGCTCCAAATCCGCAGAGAAGACTCGCTCTCGCACCCGCAAGTCGCACAGTCGCTCCAAGAGCAACAAGTCTCGCTCCCGCTCAGACACCCGCAAGTCACGCTCCAAGAGCAGATCGAAAGTTAAAGCTGAGCGTGAATCCCGAAGTCGCTCCAAGGAGAAATCTGCCAGTAAGAAGTCTCAGAGCCGCTCTCCGTCCCGTTCAGAGAGTAGAAACGAGAAACGTGCCAAGTCTGCATCTAAGTCTCCTTCTCCCGCCGAGGGCCATCTGCCCTCCAAGTCCCCAGCCAAGCACTCAGCCTCCCGCTCCCCCTCCCGCTCCAAGTCCCGCTCCAGATCCAGATCAGCTTCCCAAGATTGACTGCTTCAGTGAGAGCGCAGTGAAGTAAATGAGGGTTTGTGAAGAACAATGGATCTCATACTGGGCCTGTGTTCAGAAACCTGTAACACTGGGTCATGTGTTTGAGTTGTTTACAGAACAAAAATGATTTCTACTAAGAAGTATTTGGAAGATTATCGCTCTCTGTATCTTATTGCGCTGAGATTTAAATTTCAATTTTTTAAAGAATTTCCTCTCCAGGAATATTTTAAGTTCTTAGCATTAATACTGATAATCTGTAAATTATCACAAGGAACGTAAGAGAGGAACTGAGAAGTTGTCACTCTGAGTGACCGAGGCTGTCGGGTATTAAGTCTCATAAACTGTAAATGCTACATTGCAGTTCAGCAACTTATGATAGGGAAGCTGCTGCTTCATGTTTCTTTTGGTAGTGTAACATATTAATTGGGACATGGAAAGGTGTCGGGGAGCACACAAAGTCACAATTTGATGCATGTTGTGGGATAATTGTTTTTACCTGTTTGCTTTTTGAAACCCACCATCTTCCTCCAAACTGATCTGAAGTAATAATCAGTTATTTCTAATGTCTTTAATAAAAACAACATATTTTAAGTGTTGTCATCTTTATTTCTTTACTTATTTTAGTAGTTTTTGCACTTACACAAAATAACTGAGTAAGTGAGAACAGATATACCTCACGCCTTGAGATCTATCACACAGACATTGCATAAAAATTATTCCTTAGTCATTGACAAAGCATCAGAGGAAGGACTATGATATAAGGAAGGACCTTGTCTTGATTTATATCTTATATTTAATCAAAATATATTCCACTTGTCTATGGTCATTTCAGAAGTACAGGTACTGATCAGCAAGAAACAAGCTTTACCTATCAGAAATGTCTGTGTAGTGACAAAATCTGTAATGACTGTGTCGACCTTAATGAATGGCATGGAAGTGCAGTGTGAGAAGTGGCTAAATATGTAGTTAGTTTATTATTTTTTTAATGATATGAATCCAGTCACCTAAATTCATAGCGTACAACATAAGTTATAAACATGCGCGGTTTTATTTATTTATTTATTTATTAGTTTTATATAGAGTATGCAGAAAATCGACGCCATTCTGACTAATATAATAACATTTTATTTTATTTTATTTTATTTCATGTTTGTTTGGCGCTCGTGTGGTTGCTATGCGGTTAGCGGCCTTGGTTACCCCGTTTTCACCCATAATGCACCAGTGATACTGAAGACAGCTTTGCAAGGTAAATTAGTCAACGCCGGCTAAGTTGTTTTAAAATAATTACTGGCGGAAATAAATTCCACAGCTAAGCATTCGACGTGGCTATCTTCGCTACACAGACATAGAAAACAGAAACATGAACACAACCAGGACATTCGGTAGTAATACACTGACGCGCAGCTATCATTAGCCTAGTATGCTAGCTTAAAGGTTAGCTACCGTTCAAGTCGAATTGTTGTAAATTCAATAGTTTGTAATGACGCTCACTGGTTTACGGACAGCAACTTTAAATCCATTAAATAAACTTATTTCATAGCTAACTAGCCGATAATGCGACAGTTACGTAAAGACAGTTTTGTTAAGGACAGTTTTGACTTGAGGCTGTGCTCAGTTTTCTAGATTCGGATGAAACCATAACCTCTGCGTCTGGGTTCGGGTCAACAAATGAAGAATGGAGAAGGAGCAACGCAACACTGTCGTTTTTAATGCTTCAAAAAGAGAGCTATTCACCGCCAACAGTGGCTACAAGTCCCTGCAGAAGAGGCTGAGGGCTCAGTGGAAGATCCAAAGGTAGTGTTGTTGTTGTTTTAGATGTTGTTGTTTGTTCTGCTTACACCTGAACAAGCTTTAGTCAGTGTGCTGTCATTGCATTGCAGTCATGTTAAGAAAATTTTAGTAACAAAATAAATGCTATATCCCAAGTTTTAAAGATGAGCTGTCTCCAGAGAAGCTGAAGGGTGTCAAGCTGTGGATAACTGCTGGCCCAAGAGAGAAGTTCACAGCATCAGAGGTGAGGTATCAAGAAGGCTTATTTAATTCACTGAATTTAAATAAAACCTGGTCTGCCTTAAAGATTTTAAAAATGTTTAATTTCCACAAGAAAAAGTTGAGAGAGGGAGTTGACCAGCTAACCTGCCGCAGGCAAAAATGGGCCAACTTGCAGCTCCGTTTGATTTCTCACTTTAGTTTTCAAACATTCACATCATGTTTGTCCTCTGGTGTCCTGTTATTTTGAAGATGGAGGTGTTGAAGCAGTACCTGAATGGAGGAGGAGATATCCTTGTCATGCTCGGTGAAGGAGGAGAAACAAAATACGACACCAACATCAACTTTCTTCTGGAGGAGTTTGGGATAATGGTCAACAATGGTGAATATGAAATACTGTAACGTATAATAATAATATCAGGTAACCAGTTTTCCTGAGCAGTATGGGTGATGCAGCATGTGTGTTCTTGGTCTGCCTCAGATGCAGTGGTGAGGAATGTTTATTACAAGTACTTCCACCCTAAAGAGGCACTGGTGTCCAACGGTGTGTTGAACAGGTATGTTGTATGTTGTAGCGACTGTCCAAGAAGTAACACTTAGCCGCTGAGAGGGCAAATGCACGAGTCCATAGCTGTGTTATGGTTGTTTATTAGAAACATACATATACACACTCACCTACAGCTACAATTGGTGACAGTTGTGGAACCAAAATACATTCCTCACTCTTACAGCATACCATTGTCCCTCACCCCAGCTTCCATTTTTAGGTTTATTCAATTATTGTAGGTTTATTTATCTATATTCATTTACTAAACTTAGTCTGCCTTATTCTATGAACTGATGCCGAAAGTTTCTTTTTCCACCTTTCTTGTTTAGAGAGATCAGTCGGGCTGCTGGCAAAGTGGTCACAGGAATCATTGAAGAGGAAAACTCTGGAAACAATTCACAGTAAATTTGACATTTTTAACATTCATAGAGCACTCTGTTTAGTGCCGAGTTGGATGTGCTGTGTAATGCATGCTGTTTTATCATGTGTTTATTTAGGGCTCTCACATTCGTGTATCCGTATGGCGCAACGCTGAATGTGATCAAGCCTGCTGTGGCTGTCCTTTCAACTGGCTCAGTCTGCTTCCCCCTGAACAGGCCCGTCCTGGCCTTCTATCAGGTCAAGGTCAGAAACAGGATTTGGTTTCCATTGTCATATTCAGATTATATAATGCTTGTGAATATATATCATTGTCAGGTGAAGCTGAAAATGTGTTTTATGTCCTAATGAAGGAGGGCGGCAAGTTGGCAGTGCTGGGTTCCTGTCACATGTTCAGTGACCAGTACTTGGACAAAGAGGAGAACAGTAAAATAATGGTGAGTACATTTGACATTTAAAGTATCTTTTAAATGTTTTATTTGTGATTTCATGTAAAAAAAAATAAAAGGATCAAAAAAGTTTTGCCAACTTGTGGAATCTGTTTTTGTGATGCTTTTTGTGTCCCAATAGTCTGTCACTCTTTATCATTCCAGGATGTTGTGCTCCAGTGGCTCATGACTGATAATATTCAGCTGAATCAAATTGATGCAGAAGACCCAGAGGTGAAGAAACATTCTGCATAAGCCATAACAACCTTCAGTATAACCTTTTATGTCGGCTAATATATACATGTGTTTGGCCTTTTATCGTCCAGATCACAGACTACAATATGTTACCAGACACAGGGCGCTTGTCAGAACAACTTCGAGTCTGCTTGCAAGAGGGCGATGAAAACCCGAGGGACTTCACCTCTCTCTTTGATATGTCTTTACTGAAGTTGTCCACTGACACTTTACCCCAAGTCATCAGGTAAGCATGCAAGATGTACCTGAGGATGTGACATGATTGTGGTTGCTTTCACCTTTATTTGTTAGAGAGGGACAGTGGCTTTTGTTTACTTTTGGCAGCTAATGGCAAACTTTTCTCCTGCTTCAGCTCTTATAAGCAGCTACATGTTAAACATGAGCCACTCCAGCTGATCACGCCGCAGTTTGAGACCCCGCTGCCTCAGCTACAGCCTGCTGTAAGTTTCTGTCTTGCATTCTACATTTACCTACATTTTCCTCACATTGTATTCACCAAAAATGAGTCAGATGTAATACTCAGGTTCTGGACTGTATGTTGTATGAAAACACATTTTATTTTAAACTACATGATGTGTTCCTGTGCTTTAGGTCTTCCCACCTGCTTTCAGAGATTTGCCTCCGCCCATGCTTGAGCTGTTCGATCTAGATGAAGCATTCTCCTCTGAGAAAGTGCGCTTAGCACAGCTCACTAACAAATGTAAGTTAACTTTGTTCACAATACATTGACTGGTTGTCTTCAGTCCCATCGTTGGGATTGTATTTGTACATCAGGATTTTGTCATGAGTGTTTTGTTGGTTTTGCCTCCTTCCCTACCAGGTACAGACGATGATCTTGAGTTTTATGTGCGGAAATGTGGTGAAATCCTGGGGGTGACAGCCAAGTTGGACAAAGACCAAAGAGATGCCAAACACATCTTGGAGCACATTTTCTTCCAGATAGTTGAGTTCAAGAAGCTCAATCAGGTAAGCTAACTCCCCTGTCCCTTCAAGCTGATAATTAGGTTGATTATATAAAATTGTGTCAAACGCTTTAACTAAAAATATTATTTTATATTTGCAGGAACATGACATCGACACAGAGGCACAATTTCCCCTTTCTGATTAGATTCATGCGACATAGTGAAGTAGGTTTTCAGCTCCCATCTGCTCTTTCCGACATCCTGACCCGGTCACTAAGGCTGTGCTCACACAGCACTTAAAAGTGGCCCAGTTGACCTGGTCACCTGTACTGTTCACATTCATCTTTTATATATGTGACCTATATCTGACAGTGTGAGCAGATCTGTAAGAACTATAGCCTAAAGTTTCCCTCATTGAAAAAAAAGTTAATATCCTGAATACATGAGCTGCAGTAAAAAAGGGGACAGAAATAACATACTAGTACACATGGTCTTTGCATTATCCAGACAGTTCTGAGTGAGCTGACACTGTAAATAAAGTGTAATTTTGTACTGAAATCTAAAACCAAATACCCACATCTTTAGCCTTTTATACCTTATTGTATTTTGTTATGTATAAAATGTAAACTTTTCAAAATAAACTTACTTAAAACAAAGCTTTATTTAAATAATCATATATAAACATTTGTACAAGGCAACCACCGTTCTTACACACATTCTTGCATGTATCCTGAACCACAACATGTATGGTATAGAAATACTTCTTCCTTCTTGGCTTGTGAAGTGCCTCCACATTGCTTATATGTGGGTGATGGGAGATTCCTGGCCAGTCGGGGAGGAAGTTTCAGCCAGAAAACCCTGCACCAACTGAGGTTTTGGACTCCAGACGAACTCCAGACCGCTGGACTCCATGCAGAGCTTGGGGCTGTTATTGTTCGGTTTAATCAGAGAATCATCCCACGAGATTTGTGACACCATGAGATCAATATAACACTGCTGGTCAGAAGAACCTCCCAGTTTTTGCTTTTGAGGAAGCTCGTGGGGAGTGGAGGAGTTACCCTGCAGAGGCACGGTGAGGTGAGGAGTCTGGCTCTCCTGACAGGTGGAGGAGCTCACAGGAAAAGCCTTAGAGGGGGACATGGAGTCTGACAGTAGGCACAGGGAAGCCAAAATGGATGGCTTGGCCTCAAATCCCTCTGCCACCAAGTCGTTTGAAACTCTGGATGTGGACAGTTGTTCCAGCGACAGAGCTGACAGCAAACTCTGTTCCCCAAAAATTGTCTTGTCCAGCTCTGATGGAGACATACACTCAAAGCTGTTCATATCTAGGAGGAAAAAAAGATGAAAATAACACTAGCTATTTTTCATCACCTTTTTGGTGATTAAAGAGATTTTACCAATAACTAGAAAAGTGCAGTTTCTGGGGAAACCGTGGGCAAGCTGGAAGACACTGAAAATTTGAGGTCAAAGCTTGCAAACGTTTTAAACCTTTAAATGACTACTTCTGCTCAACCAATTTATGTTTGAATGACGTCTGTAACCTAAACTATGAAAGCAGAATAAGACTGTGTGCCCTATACAGCACACTGCATGAGTGACAGTGGTGCTTGGGAGAGAATCTCCTGAAAGTAGTGGTCAAACAAATGCTTTTTCCTCAATGACAGTAAGACCGAGCAGAAAATAAAATGCATGATGAGAAAGGTAAGGCTTTGGGCTTTCAAACTGTAAAAAATAGCAAAACTAGTTTTCCTACTACTTTACCCGAATTTATGCATGTGGAGTGAAAATTGTGGCCAAGAGAGCAAGTAAAAGACAACATTTTTAGACGATTTTCCAGGGCTGCTGCGCTCTGGCCGTGATGTCACTCGCTCTGGCACTCGGAACATTCCGCCATTAGTGTGTATTGCGTCCGAAATTCCAACACTATTCCCAATCGGGACGCACATTTTTGTAATTTATTGTGTGGGCCTAAAACGAAAGCTATAGGAGGAGTTACGAGCCAAAAAAAAACAACGTACGGAATAAGAAAGAAATAAGAAAAACAGTAGGAAGAACATGAGTGTGCAAGCAGCTTGCCCACTAAAAATAGTTTACATACCTGAAATGACAAAATTCTCCATGGTTGTGTCTTTGGGCTGAAGCAGACCCTTTTTTCCACAGCAGCTATTTTTTGACGTCAAGTCGCAGGTAAACACAGGTGATACTAATGACATCAGTCTTAGGACCCTCATTAATGTCATTAGTAACACCTGTGTTTCTCCTGATATCCAATGGCAATATGGCTGCAGTAAAAAATGTCCATTGAAATGCAGGTGGGTTTTCACCATGGAAGCTGGGCTGCTGAGTGTCCCAGCTGGAGGTGTGACTCTCCCAGCTCTGCAGCCCCTCAAGCTGTGTGAAGCTGTACTAACTCAGCCTCTTGGTGCTGATTCGAGCTGTGCTGAATATATTTTCAGCTTTGTTTACCTCAGCTCAAGTTTTTATTATATACTTTATTCGTTTTATTTATATTTGTACTACATGGAATTATGGTTTAAATGTGCAAAATAGGCATATGCACAGAAAGGGTTGACAAAAAATATTCCAAGATTTTTTCAAACATGAAACCATCACCAGACAGTTTACAGTGATGTCCACTGTTTCCTAAACGTCCCATCGACCCTAGTAAAGATGTAGGATTATTCCCAGAGGAAAACTGTAAAGGTCTCAGCAGTGTGGCAGTCACAACACACCGCCACCAGTTTCCGGTTCCCACAATGTGGAACTGTAGCTCCTTATTGCCGTGTATCTCTGGAAAACACGTCTTAATTATCTTTTACAGCCCTGCGTGGTTATTGCTATATGATCTGAAAGGGCATTGTACATAAGACATCAAGGTCGTGTTTTGTATTACTCGCAAAAAAATTCACATTCAAGTTCACCAATAAGTTTTATTGTGGATGGTGTTGCCGGAAGTGTATTCCTTTACTCCTTCGTGTTGCTTGACGCCGGCCTGCGCGCAGCTCCACGGCGCAGCTACGTCACTGTGCGCTTTCCCTGAGAAAAGAAGCGCGCGAGATAGAAATCCAGGAGCGCGGACAACAGGGCGCTCCAGCTGCTGAGCCTGTAGCTTCGAGCTGAGCGCTTTGCTTCTGCAGGAACTCACAGGTTCACTGAAGGAGACGGTGAACCACCTGGACACAGCGGCTCGACACCGAAAACACACTCACATGACGGGCAACAGCAGCGGCACAAATCTCCGCCTGAGTGTAAACAAGCGAAACAGCGGGGGGAAATGTCCTGGACGTGGACGCGCGGGTAAGATGTTGATCTTTACTGTATGAGTGAACAATTTATCATCATATTGTTGGGCCTAAACATCCAGCATAACATTATGCAACCGTGCCAGCGAAAAGTTGGATATTTTGAGATTCAGTTTAGCGTTAAAAGTTTATTGTCAACTCATCTCTGCCGCCCTTTTTCGCGATCCTGTGTAATAGTTAGCTTCCTGGCGCTTGACTCGTTTCCCATGCATTCACAGACATGACGTAACACTTCACTAACTTTACATTGTTGCCAATCCTGTTTTTTGCGCCCCGTGAAAAGGCCCTTAGTTAGCCTCTCAGGTAAAGCTGATGATCAGCGTTTTCCTTTGAGCGGGACGGGCTGCATCGCCAAGCTGGTCTCTCATGTCCAAAGTGCATTTGTTGGTGGATCGTGATCCCAGCTGTTGGTTTTTCAGTGAGGATGCAGAGGAAGGCATGTATCAGGACCCGGACTCTGACGTGGTAGAACAGAGAGACTCTGGAAAAGTGAAGGTGAAATGGACCCAGGAAGAGGTGAGTTGTCACAGCATGTCCCGGCAAGTCTGCATGTGGCCTGCAGAGCGGTGGCCTTCTGGGAACATAACCATGCTTTGTTTACACAGGATGACAGCCTCAAGGCTCTGGTTCAAGAAGTGGGACCAAATGATTGGAAATACATCGCCAGCTTCATACCAGTGAGTCTGATCACCTGCAACTCAGCCGCTGTCATCTCATGAAGTTTAGAGCCTTTAAGATGGTCGTTTTTAATGTTTCTCATGTTCTGGACCTCCAAGTTGATTTTGAAGATATTTTCCCCTCCACACCCTGTTAAACTGTTGAGATGCCATACTTTGTTACTGATAATTAGATTCAAAGTGGCAGGACTTTGAATTTTTATCATTAAAATAAGAAGTAATATTTGTTTTGTAGAAATTTCTTGTGTATTAATTTATAGTGGTCCCAAACTATTCCTCATTTTGCTGAGGACCCTGTGGGGCTCCCAAAACTCAACTTTGAAAACCACTTTTTTTTTTTTTTTTATATTGCTTGTAGTTGTTAACACTTGTTTTATTTTGCTTAGAATCACACTGAACACCAGTGTCAGCACCGCTGGTTCAAGGTCCTCGATCCAGATTTGGTCAAAGGTCCTTGGACCAAAGAGGAAGATGAGAAGGTAAATGCTTTATTGTTTGGGAGAAGAGTGATTTTTATGAGCACCTTTGTCCAAACAGTGTTGGTACACTTCTTACACCGTGATGACACCGGCACCCGTTTTCAGGCACATTACCGAGCTGTTACCAATTTCTCCTTTCAGGTCATAGAGCTTGTTAACCTCTATGGCAACAAACAATGGGCCATGGTCGCCAAGCATTTGAAGGGCAGACTGGGGAAACAGTGCAGGGAGCGCTGGCACAACCACCTCAACCCTGACGTGAAGAAGTCATCGTGGACAGCCGATGAGGACCGCATCATCTACAAGGCTCACTGTCTACTTGGAAACCGCTGGGCTGAGATTGCTAAGCTGCTCCCTGGCAGGTAGCTTAGCTCTCTGTCTGCAATGGGAGTAGTTCAGTAGTAGGATGAACTTAGAACTATAAGGACTGCTTATTCCCTCTACACCACAGAGTTCATAGTATAACTTTATTTTATTCACAGGACAGATAATGCTGTCAAGAATCACTGGAATTCTACCATCAAACGCAAGTTAGAGATGGGCTTCTTCGCTGGAGAGGTCTTCGGGCCAAATGAACTTGAAGAGATTTTGGCCCGGGTCAGTAAAGAGCCACAGGTGGGCTACCAGTCAGTGATTTGCTCATCGGCATGCATGGTGTGTCCGCTGGTGAATAACAACACGATACAGCGTAAAACAGAAATTAAATCCTGTGACCTGATTTTACAGGTTTCCCCATGCTCTGATGCTGGTGTGGACAAGGAGCCGGAGCAGAAACCTACACCTTCAGTAAGGAGCCAGTCATTTGGGCAGCATTTGCTTTCAAACATGGATTTGGTGCATTTAACAAGTGTTAATACACTGGTTATTAAAAGGACTTTGCAGACAGCATACACCGCATAATGGTTAAGTCATACTTTAGCCCCAAATTTTGTCTGTGGCTTCTGTGTAGCCCTCACAGGCTGATCTGTAACTTTGCGTAGAGCGGTGCAAGAATGCAGGACCTGTGACTGGTCCACTAGACCACTTGTGCTGCTTCCATGTTTTGCAAGCAGATTTCCTATGAGTGAAGACAAAATGATGCTGGTTGTCATCTCTCTTTAACCAGCTAGAACTGAGGACGTTTGAAAATGTTCTGGTGTTGCCAGCGTATTCCCAAATTATGCAAACTGCACAGTGTCACTAAAATCATGGTATGAAATGTCCCAAAACATCGCTTTGGATACCAGTAGTGTGTTGGAGAGTGAGCCTTTTTTTGATAACATAAACATAATTGTTCTCGTGTTTCTGTGCTTCATAAAGCACAGAAATAATAAAGTGTTGACTCTGCTGTCTAGTTTTTCAGTAATGAGCTCAGACTGTGCACAGACTCTCTAACACAACTATAAATGCTCACACAAGACTAGGCCATTATGGTATGACACTTGAACACAGATGTATAATTTGACCTTGACGGTGGCCATGTTTGATATTTCAGCTTTCTTATAGATGTCCACTTTTGCTGCTTTTTGCAGGAGACAGCCACTTCAGCCCCCAGAAAAACTGGCCAGAGTGAGGCAGGGTCCTCAAAAACTGCTTCGTCTTCCAAGGACGGGCTGAGTCCCAAGGCTGAACAGGAGGCAGGAGAGGTCAGCTCCACCGGCTGGGTGGTGGACAGCTCTGGCTTTCTCTCCCCATCAGGACCAGCTCTGAAGGAAGTGATGGACATGGTGGAAGGGGTAAGATGCTTGGTTGTAAAAGAGAAGCCGGAGTTTTCACTTCTGATTGATCAGATCACATTCAAAGCTGTTGTGAAATAATTCATTCTGCTGCTGTTCAACAGCGATGCTTCTTGTGTGAAATGTAATTGCTGATGATAAAAAAAGATGATCCATCCTGATCATAATTGTTTTTTATTACATTGATGTGTTGGTGCAGTTTTATATAGTAAGCCACTCAAGACTGCAATTTTTTTTAATAAATCATGACCATACCATCCAAGCTCAGCTTTTTAGATGCTGGTAATATTTTAGAGCAGTGACTGACATGCAGTGTTTTCTCCACTGTCAGGATATTGACGGTTGGTGCAACCTGGCAGCCTTCGACCTCCCTGAGGAGAGTCAGAGCCCAGAGCGCCACCAGTTTCGCCTGGAGGGCAGCGCTTTGCAGGAGCTGAGCAAAGGCAGCAAGGGGGAGCTCATCCCCATCTCGCCCGGAGGGGTCACTCCGCCCTCCATACTGAACCGGAGAAGCCGTCGACGCGTCAACTTGTCTCCTGACACCAGCAACTCCATGACTCCCAAGAGCACTCCTGTCAAAATCCTGCCCTTCTCTCCGTCACAAGTAAGCCCCTTAAGTCAGTCTTGCACCGCTTTCAGTGGTACTGTTCATGATGCCACACGATGAAGTGTGTTAACTACCACGTATCCTTCCAGTTCCTCAACATGTGGACCAAACAGGACACTCACGACCTCGAGAACCCGTCCCTCACCTCCACGCCAGTGTGCAGCCAGAAAGCCATCGTCACCACGCCGCTGCAGCGCGACAAGACCCCCCTCACTCAGAAGGAAAATTCTGTGTATGTGGCAAGCAGTGCAGGGCTGACAGTAAATTTTACAGTGCTATATATTTTTGAGTGTTTGAGTGTTCTATGTTTCATTTTTGTGTAGGTTTATTACACCCAACCACAAGTCTGAGCTCTGCACTACCCCACGGACTCCTACACCGTTCAAAAACGCCATGGAGAAGTACGGGCCTCTGCAACCTCTGGTGAGACCCCCGCCTGTGATTACTGGTAAAATGTCATACATTCTCAGTTCACTTAATGGATGTTGTAACCCTTTTTTTCCCCATGTGTCTCCCACACACCTCAGCCTCAGACTCCTAACTTGGAAGAAGACATAAACGAGGTCATTCTCAGGGAGGCCGGGATTGAGATGGTGGCGGTGAGTGCCAGTCCGCCCCTGCCCCGACGCAAAACTATGGTGAATATACAGCTTCTTCATCTTTATTAAACACACCAAAATCAGTACAAGTGAGCTCTCTGATCAGTTAGCATTATGAAATACGGAATAAGGATACTGATGGTGGTTTCACACCTTTTGTGTCCAGGATACATCAAGATCACTGCTACATGCTAAGGTTTTCTCTGGCTTTGTAATATTTCAAAAGCACAGCAACACATTACATCAAACCTTTAATTAAATCTCAGATGATTGAGGACCAGTCTTTTTTCTTTTTTTTTTTCTTTTTTTTAATGCATGGAGCCAGGATTACACAAAGTAAAATCAAATATAAAGAGCTTAAGTGATTGAGTGCAACAGCTTTGAAACGTCCAAAAGGTACCATGTGAAGTTTTCCATGAGTCTGGAGCACAATGGCTAAATGTTTTTTCCAAGTTCAGTTCCAGAAGAATTACATAATGAGAGTTTTTGGAAAGTATATCAAAGTTTAATTGATTAATTAATTTATTTATTTTAACGCTCATAGCATCGACCTCCTATGAAGAAAGTGCGTAAATCCTTGGCGCTGGATGTCATGGACTGCCAAGAGATGACGACAGCCAAACAGAAATCGCTCACGTCTGAACCCAAACACAGCATCAAGGTAAACAGTGTAGACATGTCTTATCAGCTTGCATCTGTTTATAACGCTTTAAATGACCTCATTCCTCAACACAGCACAGATTTTTTTTTTCTCATTTTATGTTCCAGCCACATCAGTAAAGTCCTTTTATCTTGTAAATGCTGTGTATGTGTCCCATAAAAGTTTGTGGAGGCTGCCGTCTGATTTTATGCCTCTAAACTGTGGAACACCGCCTCAGACATCTCACTTTGTATTTTTAAGGAAAATAAAGACGTGTCTTTTCAACCTGGCTTTTATTTTGGAGAGATACTATAGCCTTATTTTTCAGTATAATCATTGCTTTTCATGTTTATTATCCTTTTTATTTTATTCACTTTTATGTATTTATTTAACATTTTATAGTTTTATTGTAATTTTTAATCTAGCATAACTTTTGTCTATTGTTTTTCCTCTTACATTTTATTTTTGATATTCTTATTTTATTTAATGTGTTCTTTTAATCTTGCACAATGAAGCACGTTGGGCTGCATGTTTGTATGAATGGTGCTGTATAAATAAAGGTGAGTCAGTACTCTTTGGGATGATAATATTTGGCTTTTGTTTCTTTTCGGTCACAGGAGGAAACTTCACTCTCCGCTCCCCTGAACTCGTCGTCCTTCTGCACCAAGAGAGAGGAGAACATTCTGGATCAGGGCTTCCTCGTGGGACCAAGTGAGAGCACCATATTTCCCAGCGTGACACCCCCAACTCTAGTAAGTTCCATCTTTTTTTTTTAATCTAAAATGAACAGAAATGGCGCTGTGTCTAGGTTTATTTCATCGTAACAGGATGTTTTCCCTCCTCAGATGTCTAAAGAGTGGGAGACGGTCGTGTGTGGGCAAACAAAAGACCAGCTCATTATGACCGAGAAGGCCAGACGCTACCTACGCTCACTCAAGCCCAACGCTCCCAGCCGGGCTCTCATTTTGTCCTGAGACACACACACACACAACTGTCGTTTTCCCCCTCTTCCTTTGTGCTGATGTAAGTTGTGGTAGAGAAAATAAAATGTCCTCGGTAGGTGTAGTACAATTGTGGAACAAGCTTAGTCATTAGCTTGGCAATGTATTCCTGTAAATTATTTGATTAGCAGCAGCTCTATAATGCTTGGTTTCTAAAATAAAAGTCCAACCAAAAGGAGAAAAAAAAATCTGGTGTATGGTTTATTGTGTTTATTTCTGGGACCAGAGCACTCTGGTGTGTGAAAACAAAACAAACAAACAAACGGGAAACAGTTTAACTGGAGCACATGTGATAAAGACTGATGTAATGTCCTGTCAAAGAAACAGGTGAGGGGGTGGAGTGACTCTGTGTCTGCCTATCAGAAATACCACCGTATCAGCAGCAGAGCTCATTCATTCACAGTCATAAAACAATGTCGATATTTCCCCTAAATAATTCAGAAAATAAACAGTCGGACGGACGCGTTATGATTTTCATAATAATATTACTATTTTCCGCAGATACGTGTTTACAGGTTTAAAGTCTTTGAAAATTAATAATTAAAAAAAAGGTTTCCGCATTTCGTATTTGAAATTCCTAAAGCTAACATTAATCATCAGATAATTACTTCCAGGTTGTGTTTTTCAAAATAAAATAATCGAGTATAATGGAGCGCCGAAAGGATCGTTATGGGTAAAAGAGGAGGCAATAAATGACAGTTGTAAGAAGTCAAATTTATACATTTTCTCCTGAAATAATGAAGTGAAACAGTCGTAACAGGACGCAGGTTTCAGACTGCCTCGTTTGAAAGACTGTTATTCTTAACCAACCCCACGGGAAACTACCTAGTACAAAAGAGGATCAGGGCCACAGAAATAAAAAAAGAGAGAAATTAATTACTTAATAGCAATTAAAATGTGCTTCTGAGATCAATCGCAGAGTTCAGAGAAAAGGCTGAGATTAATTCTGATTTTATTCTCAGGTTCCGGAGATTAAAGTAGATCTAGATTAATCCCAGAATTTCATTTTGTAAAACATCGAGATGAATCGTGTTCTGAATATACACACACAAAAAAGAAAGAAATCTGACAAATGTCCACATATAGCTGATAGTGTCCGAAAATAACGTTTGTGTATGTACTCCATACATTTTATGTTTCAAATGCTCTGAAGTGCAAACTAGACACCCACACCCAAGAAGGCACACGTGTAACAAGTATACTGTATCTTTAAAATCTGTCCCATTTTGGGCTTTTATTTTGGAATGTGACATACACCACCGGATGTGGCGCTGCTTCTGACAGCGGATCCTGACAGACCGGAAATAATCGTCGGTTTTGGTGACGCTGCATTAGAGGGAAGACATGGCCCGGTGTAGTAAGTAAATTCCTCCTTTAACTTTGAATACGATGGCGTAATTATTTAGTTATTTATCTCTAGGGGTGTTAATTGATAAAATCACCGAGGTGCATGTTTCAGTAGTTGTGAAAAAGTGCTTTACGGCGCGTGCACTGTCCAGGTTTTACCTAGCTAGCTTCACAGCTAAAAAAGGCTGCAACGGCCGAATGAGTGCTAGCTAACTCAATGAATGAATAGGTGTTTTGAAGTCCTACATGGTGGGTGTTAGTGGACGTTTTTGCAGGCTAACTGGCTGGTGTGTTGCCGGTCTTCTTTCCGCAGGGTTGTTGGGGTTGTTTCTGCTCAGCCTTGCTCTGGTCGGAGCCCAGGCGCTCACACCGTCCCACCACCTGTCCCTGTCCGATGTGGCCAGACTGCACAGCTTCCTGAGCCAGAGCTTCACAGACCTCGAATCTGCCTACTACTCTATTGTTGGTCTGACCAAGCTCGGAGCAAATGTTGCCGACCAAAAAGTAAGAACATTTCTCATTTGTTAATGTCACTTTTCCTGGCCTCGTTTACACCAGTGGGAATGTCTGAGGCATTTGTCTGTTTTGAGCATCACTCCTTATGATGATATTTAGCTGCACTTGTGTCACACAATCACACTGAAAAGACTGTGTGTTTTTGTATTTGCAGGAAGCGTGCCAGTTCCTCAAGTCCCAGCTAGATCCCACAAGTGTTGACTCTCTCTTCTTTGCCGCCGAGGCCAGTAAGGCCCTATCAGGATGTGAGGTACAGCAACACTAAACCTTTCCTCTTCACTAATGCCACTTCTGAATAGTGCTGGGATGATGCGCTCACCTCCCGATATGATGCTGCCAAGGTGACGTGCATTGTGGTTCTGAAGTATTGCGATTCGATATTATGATTTGTTCTGGTTTTGTTTTTTGAATTGTCCTATAGTATTGCTGAAGTAAAGGTTCATGAAGCTGTGATTATTCCAGAGGTCGCTTTTAGGTTTACACAGTGATGTCAAGTTCCAAAAAAGTGGTTTCACTACAGTGAAATGCCTGCTAAGGGAAGCTAACATCATCACACATGAATACAATTGGGCTCATTGAATCTACAAGAGTCTCAGCTTTCCAGTCAAATCCAATTTATGCCCTTGCTTACAACTTAGCATTACATACTTGGCACCAATGGATTCCTTAAGTTGTTTAGGTTCATGTAATACCAATACTTGACTGTAAAGTGATTCAGTAATAAAAATAAATCAATCATTCCACCGACCTAAACCACAGATGTGAACCAAAAAGCTTGAGTTCCTGCTCCTATTCCTTGTTATTCTCTCCATAGATCCCTGTGTCAAACGAAACTCGCGACATTCTTCTGGCAGCAGTCAGCGAAGACTCGACTGTGGCTCAGATCCATCGGGCCGTGGGTGCGCTCAGCTCTCTGGGGCTTCCTCTTGCATCCCAGGAAGTTGCTGGCGCTCTGACAGCTCGCATCAACAAGGAGGACAACGTCATGGCGTAAGTGTCTGGTTCACTCTGCTCATATTGATTAAGACATACTGGTTAATGATCTCTCTCCTGTGGGGTTGAGGTAATTTGATTGTCAAGGAATTTGTTTTGTGATCTCTCTGGACAGCATCACCTTGGCTCTGCACACGGCAGCCCGCCTCTCCCAGCAGGCCAATCTCGGAGTAATCCTGGAGGAGATTGAGGTGAGCTCCATAAATTCCACCAGGTGGTGCTGTGTCACTGTCCAGATGCACTGAATTCATTTCCATACAGTGATAGTTTTTTTCTTTTTTCCCCTGGACTGTGCATTTTTATGTTTTTGTGTTTGCTTACATCTTGCATTCCTCTCCCAGGATCTGACAGCTCGTTTGGATGATCTGGGCGGCGTCTACCTGCAGTTTGAAGAGGGACTCGAGGCGACGGCCCTGTTTGTGACTGCTGCCTATGCACTGTCAGATCACGTGGATATGGAGCCCCCTCTAAAGGAGGTATTATCATTAGTGTCGGCTGTCCGTTAGTTGTTATTTCAGTGGTTGATGTCTCTCTTCATGTGTAGTCTTGACTGGAGGTGACGGAAGGTTTGTTCTCCTTGCAGGACCAGGTCATCCAGTTGGTGAACTCCATCTTCAGCAAGAAGTCCTGGGACTCTCTGGCTGAGGCTTTCAGTGTGGCAAGTGCTGCCGTCGCCTTCTCCAGCAACCGCTTCCATGTGCCAGTTATTGTCAGCGCTCAGGGCCCAGCCACAGTGTCCCACAGCCAGCCAACCTTGCAGGTACACCTGTAGGTCCCACACAGAGCCTCTGTCCTGTGCCACTTTGAATTTCCTCATATGTGATGTTGTTTGTCTTGACTTATCTGATCCACAGCTTCTTGTTACTGATGTCCTGTCTCAACCCCTGGCCTCGGCCAGTGTGCTGGTGGAGTCTGCTTATGCTGTGGCCTCCAAGAGCGTCGTACTCAGTCAAGCACCTTTCACCCTCAATGAGTATGTATCATTAGAGAGTAGTGTGTGTGTCCCTCGCATTACTTTAAGTGTGCATCCCACAGTTTGGAAATTGTCCTGACAGCTATAAGAAATGTAAATGTAATGTCAGTTATCTCACCTCAGTGATTGGCCCACCAATGAAATACAATCAATTTACTGCTGTGATTACAGTGCATGCGATTTAATTTAATATTGGAACAAAACCCCCTCTACAGCCATGTGCACCTACACACACACACACAAAACTACAATAAAAATTACAGTAATCTTGTTTCAACCAGAATTATTTTTTTTTCATTGTACACAGGAATGTAATCTAAATCTAATTTCTTCATTTTTTTTGTTTAACATGAAGTACTTTGATCCTTCAACTGTGAGGTGCTATAAAGGTGCAATTTCTTCATCAGCAGAGCCTGGCTTGTTGATGTACATTTGAATGGGCTTACATTGTGTGGTTCTTTTTTCCAGCGGCGTCTTTGAACTGAACTTCATGTCCAGCCAGCCGGCCAGTGGATATTACCAGTTCACTGTTGGAGTGACAGGTGATAGCCGACTAATTGCCAATCACGTTGAGGTGAGCTCTCACTTTGTTTTGTGGCCGCTATGTATAATTTACTTGGGCTACGCATAATTTTACAGGTCCCTGTGCTTAATGTGTTCAGAGTGTTCTCCAATGAATCATGGGTCACATACTGATTTTTATGCATGTCATTGAATATTTTTAGAAAGTGTTTTTTTTTATTATTATTTGTCTGCAATTGGCATGGACAAAGAAAAGTGATGCAAATGATTTAGTGTTTTCGGTTGAGTCAAAGGTGAGCGGTCTTGGCAGCTAGCTCTTCCTGCCCCGGGGTTAGCCGCTCAGTGTTCTTGTCAAGAATAATTACGTAGTCTTGTTCACTTCTAACCCCTTTTTGGGTACTGTATGTGGGTCAAGGCTAACAAGTGTCAAGCCCATTCAGCGTTGTGGCTATTAAGATTGCCCACTCTGCATGAATGTGATGGTAATCATTCCTGTTTTTGGAATTTTCATGTGGCCCGGAGTCTCACAGAAGCTTGATTTGACTTTTCTTTTTGTTCTTTCACACCTTCTGACTGGGTTCATCTGTAGCTGAAAGTGAAGGTGTCCACTGAGGTGGCCATCACTAATATGGATCTGTCTGTCGTGGATAAGGACCAGAGCATCGGCACAAAGACCACCAGGTCAGAAAACAACTTGTGAATGAGGCCCCTTTTTAAAATGACCATTATGAATGTTATGGTTTAGTAATCAGTTCTTCTCTTGATTTATTTATTTATTTTTTTTAATGGATCAGGGTGGACTATCCCTCCAAAGCCAAGAGCTCCTTCACCGCAGACAGCCACCAGAACTTTGCCATGTCCTTCCAGCTGGTTGACGTCAACACCGGAGTGGAACTCACCCCTCATCAGGTTTGCAATCAGGGTGGGGCTGTAAAGTCACCATGAAATGAAAAATGACTAATTCAACTTGTTAGCCATTTTACATGCAGCAATATAAACCTGTTTAAGTCTAAATCCTGAGCAACACACTGAATTAGTTTATTTATTCATTCATGTATATTTAATAAATAAAAACATTAGTTTACTACATTACTACATCCTGGAAAATCTTGTATTTTTAATTGTGATGTCATGCTGAACCAGTAGGCACCGACAATGTTTAATTAATAAAACATCACAATTTTGAACCATTACCACCCTCCCATCAAATTAAGTTTCCCGTCTCTCCTTAACTGATTTCCCATTGGTTTATGCTTTTGGATGCCTCTCTGCCTTAAGCCCCGCACCAACATGTTTCACGTGACTTTCAGTGTGACTTTTTTCATTGTGACACTGTGGTCACCTTGCGATCACTGTCCAAATGCCAAGTTTTGCCCATTGCCCTTGGGTTTGTTGTCTTTCCAAACCAGGCATCATGTTACATTTATTAGTTCATTACTATTTTATATCAGAAACATACAACGGATTAAGACATTTATTTTGTCCAATTTTCGCAGACTTTTGTCCGACTGCACAATCAGAAAACTGGCCAAGAGGTTGTGTTTGTGGCTGAACCAGACAGTAAGAACCTCTACAAGTTTGAGTTGGACACAGCGGAGAGGAAATCTGAGTTCGACTCCATCTCTGGCACTTACTCCCTCTACCTCATCGTTGGGGACGCTACCCTGGAGAACCCGATTCTGTGGAATGTGGTGAGTGTCCAGATCTGATGGAGCTGGGAGGAAATATTCCCAGTGTAGCTTGTGATCAGCTTGTTTAAGCTGGATATTGATCTCTAAAGTTGACCTGTTACATCTCCAAAGGCGGATGTCATTCTGAAGTTCCTGGATGAGGAGGCCCCAGCTACTGTTCAGCCGAAGACACTTTACGTGCCCAAACCAGAAATCCAGGTAACACTGGTTTACTCCTCACTTAGAGATGATTTGCTTCATGTGTGACGTACAGTAGAAAAACGATAAACGGTGACAATCAGTTTCATGGCTGTTAAATCTCCTCGTTTCTCTGCAGCACTTATTCAGGACACCAGAGAAGAAGCCTCCCACCGTGGTTTCCAACACCTTCACTGCCCTCGTCCTTTCTCCCTTCCTGTTACTGCTCATCCTGGTAATATTTTTGACTTACATTATGTGAAATGTCTTGTCTCTTTTGCCATCAGAGGTGCCAAACTGTAACATAACCTCACTGAGAAATTGCATTTGACAAAATCTGTTTTCTCATAAACCACAAACTAAAACCAACTTATAATAATAACAGAATCAGAAATACTTTACTGATCCCCGAGGCGAAATTGGGTAATTACCACTAATGTTAAACTATTGTTTGTATCAGTTTTGTTATTTTTGGAAGCACATTGTTTGTTTTACACAGGAAAGCTCTTAAAGAAACCTTGATACCCAGTGAATGAGACCGCAGTGTTCAATGAATGCAACACTCATCTGGATTTGAAATTACAAAAGCAATCAGTTTGTTGTTGTTTTTTTTTCCCCTGGCATTTGCAGTGCTGAGTAATAGTTGTTGTTACCATGGACTCTGATCAATGCATTGTGTGTTACATGGAAAACCTTTTTTTTTTCAGCTCTTTTGTTTGGGGCTCTTTGGTGTGAAAATAACATTGTCCTCTCTCCTGTGTAGTGGTTTAAGCTCGGAGCCAACATCTCCAACTTCAGCTTCTCTCCCAGCTCCATTCTCTTCCATCTAGGACATGCAGGTTTGTTGCAAGCTTTGAAATGTGCATCACACGAGAAACAACACATTTTTGCTCTTACTGCCACATCAGACTTCATGTTCTATTGTTCAATAAAACAAATTAATTGCGGCATTGGCTTTGGGTGATAGTCTGTACCTGCATTCCACTTGGAAATTTGCATCAGTAGTATGCTCAACAATTAATTTCAAGGTGTACATTATTGATGAAATTCAACATATAGCTTTATTTTAATACTGAAAAAAAAACATGTCAAATAATCCTGCAACAATACTTAACAAGGCATCACATTATCAGCAACAAGGGTCTTTGTGAAAATATAAAAACACATAAAATACATAATTGTTCATAGCTATTTTTTTACAAGCTGGTTAGGGCTGCACCTGACTGACAGATGTGTGTTTTCATGTTGATTATGGGCAGAGTGGCTTCGGTATTGTACTCTGCAATTCTCTAGTTAATCAGTCCAACTAATTGTGCATCTTGTAGCTTTAAAAGGATGTAAAAACTTAATATGTTTCCTTAGTTCTCTGCATTTTTATATATTTGCCTTTTTTTAAATACATTCCAAGTTTATTTTTAAGAGAACGTGTCTTGTTGTATTGTCATATTGCGATGCCCAGTAACTATTAAAAAAAAAATGTTTCGACTCCACCAACTGCAGAGTCCTCACTGATTATGGATCGACTTTCAGGGGCAGCCTTAAAGTTGATAAATACCCCTGTGATCTAATTATGATAGTGCATCAAACTGTATATTTTACCTCCATATTCAGAAGTGTTCAGACTGTTTTCTTATGGCTCAGTCCCCACCCAGCATCTGGTTTTGTTTGGATGTTGATGCTGAAGCTGTGTTTGGTGTTTTGTTTCAGCCATGCTGGGCCTGATGTATGTCTACTGGACCCACCTCAACATGTTCCAGACCCTCAAGTACCTGGCCATCATCGGCAGTCTAACCTTCCTCGCCGGGAACCGCATGCTGGCTCAGAAAGCAGTCAAGAGGTACGCCTCCTGATGTCGCCTGGCAAGACAGGCCAGCACTTGGGTCTCTAGAGAGCCCTTGATCCCTGAAAGAAAGTCTGGCCCTTTTCAGATGAGAGGGACTCTGGTGCTTTGAGGCCTCTTGGTAGTTCTTATCCGTAGCGAGCCCGACTTAAAGGGCCTGTTCTGTGTTGCTGGCTGTTCGGTGGGTCCCCAGAGGCCAATGGCAGTGCCAGGCCCTCTGCCACAGGAGTGCAGCCTCCAGCCGTGGAGCTCGTGCCCACTGGGACCAGGAGAGAAGCCTGCCAGCCAGATCTGGAGGGATGACGATCTGAGTGGGCGATTTTTCTCCAAGCCATCAATATGTAGAGTCCTCAAAAGGCCAGAGTGACAAAATTGTGCCCCGTATCACCGACTGAAGACGTCACTCTCTGATTGCTCACTTTTACCCTCGAGTAACCAATGACTTGTGTCATTTTTGCCGTAGCCATTTAACCATTTTCAGCAAGTAGAAGACAGCAATTAATGTGATTGTAGCAAATGTAATTTTCCCTGTGAGCTCTTTCTGTTCTCTGCTTGCCTAAGTTCCAGCTAGTTCCTATCTCCTTGTAGTTCATGCCTGTCTATTTTAACCCCTCTGTCCACTCTTTGCTGTAAATTTCTCTTTACTCCTCTTTCAGGATTGCAGCAGAGCAAAGTAGTAGGTTGGCAAAGTATAGGAGCCTACGATAAAGGTCTCATTTGTAACAAATGGTCGGGCTTCAAGGCTGAAGTAAGGGCATCCTCATGGATTGCATCCTAGTGCATCTCCATATGGCCGGCAGTGTGCATGGCTGTGTGGTGCTCACTCATTCTAGTTCTGAGTGTTCACATGTACTTGACGCCCCCCTGGTTTGCCTCTCACTCATCCCATGATCATTACCATCATGGCCGTGCCAGCACATTATTAATCCCTCCATTGTAGTCTAACGCCCGTGGTTTTGGCTGTACCATATCGTTTTTTAATTGACATGTTTTGTGTTCATGAGCCAAGATCTGCATTTTCCGATGCTTAGATATTCCTCGTGAAAATCTCTCCGTGCTCTTGGCAATAATACATTGTGTGTGTTGTGCGACGCTCTACACAGAAATGCATGAATCAGCCCCTGAGTGACTTGTCAGTAATCAGGAGTTAACGATTTATCCAGAGTGTGTTTTGCTGGTCATATATGATAACATGTCTTAATTCATCTCATGTCTGGAATAACACATTTACATTTCTCTCTCTCTCTCTCTCTCTCTCTCTCTTACAGAATGGCAAGCAAATGAGGACAACAATATTAAAGAAGACACTGA
>OMLB01029481.1:0-22070 GCA_900302555.1 Myripristis jacobus | reverse complement strand
TTTGTTCTCGTATTGTCCATCATGACAGTTTTCTCAGTGAGTTAGGATTATTATTTGTGCTTTCCTGATGAAATTTGGGTTGATGTTTTTGTACATTCCTCTTTCCTGTTGCTCAGCACTCATCTCAACCTGTAATTGAGTTTAGTCATCGGCATGTTTCAGCTGATACTAAACCATCGACAGCCGCACTGATACATTCATCATTACTAATTTAGCCGGTATGTTTGCCTGTTCAGTGTGTCAAATATGGAGGATGTGAAGTGTTCTTGTCTCTGCTATAGAGTTCATGTCCTCCAGAAACAAAATAATTACTGAAATAAGTTATGAGCAATTCCAGGAAAGGTGGCTTTTTGTAATGAAAAAAGAGGAAATAAAGAAATTAAGAGGATTTGAGTGTCTTCATGTTTCTTTGCCAGGGAAACGAAAGTGTTATGAAACCACTCGGCACTTTCTGAAAAGACTGAACGGCTGGAGAGCTGAGGGGAAACAGAAGTTTGGGAGATTTATGCAGGCAGGATCTGAGCCTGGACCAGCAGAGGCACATTAGTCCAGAAATAGGTCTCAAGCCTTATACAAACACTGGACACGAGCTTCGCTTTGAAAGGTTTAAGTTGTGAACTTATGGAGTAGAAATTTGTGTGCAAGCACTTTTGTGAAAAGAAAACTGCTGAATCACAAACTTTTCAGTATCTCCAAAGTCAAGAGGTGATCTGTGGATTTCCTTCACAGCTTTAATGGGGAGAAAAAAATATATTTTCATCTGCAAAGAGGAGGTCAGAGGAAATAGAAGAAAACAAGCAGAGAGGGTGTTGAAAAGCGCAGCGGTCAGGAGCACCGGCCGCTTTCAGTCCGTCCACGCCGCCGCCGCTCTCAGCTCAGCTCTCTGCAAAGACCAGAGACTTGGATTAGTGGAAGACAAACATGCAAAGTCGTGTTAAACTCGTGTAAACAGATGATTACAACACGATGAGGATTGTATTAGTGCTCTGTGTGTGGATTCATCAGAGGCTCAGTGGTGTTTAGTTACTTGGGCCTCTTGCCGTCCCTGTGCGCACCTCTGTATCTCTGTTTCCTCTGGATGGATGTGAGATCTTTATACGTCCCTTCATAGATGTCCGACTGACGTTTCACATAGCTCTCGCTCTCATCTCTGGGGACAAACACCAACAAATCACGTTTCAGCTTTTTGCTCCCTGGCTTCACCCAAAACGCACAGCGACGTGATGGATTTACAAATTACACAGAGCACACGTCGTGCACGACTCACCCTAGCCGTTTGCCCATGATCGTCTGGAGGAACTTCCTGGCAGAGATTTGGCCCAAGACTTTCCTGTAGCTGTTAGTGAAGATGGCATCTGCATGGCGGCCTGAGCTAAAATCAGAGAGTTGACAGGGAGGCTTTGCACTGGTTCATGAAATACACAACACAGGGTCAGGCAGTGCACTGATATTATCGATATTGTGGTGTGAGACTAGATATACAACAACAGATATACAACCTATTGTATAATGACAAATAAACTTCCTTGTATCCTTGTATCCTTGTATATTGTCTTAGATTTTCCTTTAAGGGACGACATTTTCTGTTGTACCTGTTATTTGTCTCCATCTGCTTGGTCATCATATCCACGTTACTAATGACTGATGATCAAAAATCGTGTGAAGGCACCAAAAAAATCATGCTACAGTATCGTCACAATACTCATATCGAGGTATTTGGTCAAAGATATCGTAATGTTTTAATTGGTTTGTATCGCCCAGCCCTAATGCAAAATATTCTTCAACAGTTTTCACATCTTTGAGAGACAAAAATTCATATGCAGGTATCTTGAGAGGCAAAAGACAGACAAGAAGATGCACAGTGACTTTTTTAGTGATCCCTCTCAGGTTACATCAGATTATGACTTACTGACCGTAGCTCAGCTGGCTCCCTGGGAGGGCTCCTGTGCTCCTCCAGCGGCTGCAGGGGCCTCTGTATGGAGGAGGTCATGAGGATGGATGTGTCCCGCTGGCCAAACCTGACAAACAGCAGCTCAGTAAACAACTCTTACTTGTTCACACCAGAATGCATCTATTTATTCATACGTTACTGTGTGTTTTATTGTTGTGTTTTATGTGTTTGTTATAAAGCACTCTATAACACTGGTTTTAATAAGTGCTATACAAAATATTTTTTTTTAGCAGTATCGCCATCATTCTTCTTCTTATTATTGGTAGTAGTAGTACTTATAAATACTTACATAAATACAGGGTGTCTACAGGTAGGCCTATCAGAGAGTTAAATGTAATGCTGTCACTTTTAAGACCAATTTTAACAAACTTTAAGACTACTACTAAGAAGAAGAAGAAGAAGAAGAAGAGGAACAGTGAGAATAGTAGTTCTGATTTTATTTATTTATTTATTTATTTATTATTAATTTATATTTTTTTATTCAAACAAGTACAAAAGGAAAGCACGATATATTTGGTCCAGTGCAGAGACAAGTTTGAAGTAGATCCATTATTAAAAAGATGATTCTATGAACTGCCATTAGTACAAGAATTCTGAGTGTCTGTTTTACACAAATAAATAAATTAAATTAAATAAGATGTTGACCTCAAAAGGTCATAGTGAACGGCAAGGCCTAATGTTTGTAAAATTTAATTTTAATACTTTTTAAGGCCATGCACACACCCTGGTGTACAGTACTAGTAACATATTTATACTTGAATATGTTTTGTTATTCACCAAAAACAGAAATTCATCCATTTTGCATACAGTGAAAATAGTTTATACAGATCAAAACTGATTTTAGATTTATCTCTCAGGAACATCATTATATGTGCAAAAAAAAAAAGTCCACTGGTTATTCCTTTTACCGCCTGGTGTAATTAAATGTTTGGCTGCGGTGGCACTGAATGCGGTGCTTAGCATTCAGTGTAAATGCAGCACACACTGACTAATCCAGACGCCATGACCCCTCTTAGCATAACAAGAGCAGAGGGCAGCGCATGACGGGCAGAGGGAGCGAGGAAAGGTTGGAGACATCGTGTACGACCAACATGGCCACAGAGCCTCTCTATAAGCCTTGACACCGGGATCAAGTCATTGTCTGTGTCAGCCCCTGTGTGTGTGTGTGTGTGTGTGTGTGTGTGTGTGTGTGTGTGTCAGGCTGCGTTTGCTGTCTTGCAAATCAAATATCACTCATTCCAGGTTGAAAATGTAAATGAAAAACTGCCATCAGAGAAACTTTATGTTTTTAATTTCCCGTGCAAAGGCTCCCTAATAAAATGCTGACTTACATTTCATCTGCTCCCTGAAGCTGCATAACATTAATAACATACATAATGCATTCATTTAGTTTTAATGTTGATATTAGGTCACACTTCTACATGAATCCTAACTTCAAAGTCCAACCAGTTCATTCATTATTACCACTGGTGATCATGCCATTGCATATCTTCGTTTGCACAAATATTCATATCTGAACCAGGGAATTAAACAGGAAGAAATAGCATTTATTCCAATAACTTCAAAAGGCGCTCTCACAAGCAGCGAGGTAAATCAAGTGCATGAATGCACTTCAATAAATGATTAAACTATATTATTAAACACCTTTCTTCTTCCTTTACCTTATCATGCAGCCACTGGCTGAATGTGCCACATTAATCATTTCCTTTAATTGTTTCCATCATCTTATCGTGACTTACCTGATGGATGGGTAGAGTGGAGAGCCTGATAAAGACATAACCAGGCAGCAAAACAGCAGCAGTGCAGCTTTCTCCATCATTACTGCCAGACCTGGGGAAAAATGGACAGCTAGAATAAATGACAAGAGTAGATATTACATTGGGAAAAACGCTGAAGCCACAGTTTCCCTCAACCGGCCTCATCTATATTGTAGCTCTGCAGTGGGAATCCAAGTTGCAGCAGGCAGACCTCTATACCATGCTGCATAAAAACACAATAATGATATTATACTAGATAATTAAAAAATAATCTTATTACCAACACTTGATTCAGCATGTTTAAATTGAACAAACTGGCAAAAAAAAAGAAAAGAAAAGAAAATGCATTACAAGGCATAGAAAGTTTTATTGTTTGTTTTACAGCACACACAGTTGCAATGGACTTACCTTGATTTGTGAGTGATTTGTGAGCGTCCCCGCAGTTCCTCTTTCAGTATTTGCTGCCCACCACTCTCATCCTCTCACTCTCCCTGTGTGGTGCGTGGGGCCGGGCAGGAGCGCAGCTGGAGCCGTGTGGATTGGTGTCTCCTCCCGGTGCTGCATGGTCAGTTTATACTGATCCTGTAACTAGCAGTGACATCACACCGTGGCTCTCTCCTTTTGAGCTGAGGTGTCAGCATCCTCTCTCTCTCTCTCCCTCCCTCTCTCTCTCTCTCTCTCTCTCTCTGTGTGTCTGTAATTCATAATCACTTTATTCTAAGTCATAAATCTGAGATAATACATTAATACAAGATTTTTGCCTCTTGATATGATGAGGTACAGATGTGGGAGGTTCCTTTCCTTTCCTTCCATTGACAACAAATAGATTCAGAATCAGAAATATGTTATAGATCCCTGGGTAAATTGGAAAAAAATAGGACTTTTGGCTGTGCATTAGTTTTGATTATTAAATACAGATAAACGTAAACAAACATTTGACTAATGTTGTCATTGTTCAAGTATGGCATCTTGGTCTTTTCACATCTGGCAAAATCACCTCAATTAAGGTTCTGGAGGATTAAAATGTCATATAACCTGCTGATTTAGGTCTATCAGCCCAAATTTGATTAAAAAAACATGCACTCGATTATTATACACAGTGAAAAACATGTTTACCAACTCTCACCAAGACGCGTTGAGGTGACTGATGATTTTCTCTGGTCAGCAACTGCCATTTAAAAGTACGATATTATTTCCCCTGGCTTCCGGAACTGTTTATGAAAGGGCCTTTTTCTAGACGGGCGCGCGAAGGTGGACGTACCAGGGGACAGTTTTGACTGACGGACAGAAATGAGGCGATTAATGCAAGATAGATATCCTTTGTACTTCCGTTTTTGCTTAAACCCAGTTCGACAGGCTCCATCCTTTCTTCTCCTTTCTAATTTTCTGAGAATTAATAAACTGTTTTTCTGATACTGCCTTGCTAAAATTAGCTATAGACAGCGCAGTCTTATTTTATTAGCCTGGTTAGACCTGGACAGACTTTGTAATCAGTAAAAGGTGTTTGTTCCTGTTTCACGAAGGTGTAGCATGATGCAGTCTGGTGCAAAAAATAATAGTAATGATATCGGGTGTATCAAAAAATTTGCTTGAAAGTAAAATAAAACGTATAAATTAGCTATTATGGACATTAACTAGCTAGCTTTTATTGATATTGTGTAGTTTGTTTCGTTGTTCGGGGTTAGATTTTGTTGGAGTACGGAGTGAACCATCTCGACACTATAACATCTTGGGCTCATGTCCCACATGAGAGCTTGAATGACAGTTAACGTTAGCTGCATTAAACTACCTGCACAACGAAGAAAACAACTTAATAATTAAAAAAAAGAAAAGACGAGAGCTATAAATACAAATAAAATAAAATAAAAATGCTTTATTATGACCGACGACGGACTCAAAAATGCCGCTAACTTGACACTGAGTTGCGGCTAACTTTAGCTAAGTGCTAGCTGCTGTCATGTTTGCTTGTTGAGCACAGCGACAGATAAACATGGAAAGCCTCAGGACTTTAAAACCTTTTTTTCTCATCCCCCAACAGTGGCTACCCAGACGGTGTATACCACACAGGTATTATTGCTCTAAGCTGGCTAGCGGTAGTGTCGCACCAAAAAAGACCAAGGAGGCAACACTGCACAAATTCAAGAGTCACATATCCTCCGGTCCGAGTTTTCAGGACTTTGTCAGAGGAGTTTCGGACAACAAAATCCCTGTTTTCAATGAAGAATACGCAGAAAAACATGCCTATCTTTCTGAGGAGTCTGATATGGGGAAGGCGAGGAAAGGTGAGTCTGCATTTCTGGAAACTATGGTTTATTTTGTGTTGGGGAGGAAAAATACTAAGCGGCTTTGTCTTGTTCCAGTATGTTTTGAAACCTATGGATGTCAAATGAATGTCAACGACACAGAGATAGCTTGGTCCATCCTGCAGAAGAAAGGCTATCAACGCACAAATGACCTGAACGAGGTAAAAGGGATGCACTTTATTTTAGTTGGCTGGTATTTCTCATTTCAGAGTTTACTGTGTTAATGTTTTTGGTTTTTGTGTCCACAGGCAGATGTTGTTCTCCTGGTAACATGCTCTATAAGGTAAGGTACACACTTGGTGTCTAATCTAGTGCCTTCAACGCATCACTTGCAGGAATGAATGTCTTCGTTTTTGACTGACAAATATTCATTTTAAGAACCATGCATGCCTAGAGTCATACATTCTCAGCTCACAGAGGACTGGAGCGCTCTTTTGATTCAAACAAAAGTGGGAAACTCACCAGAGGGGTGTTAAGAGCTTTCTGTCTGCAAAAAAGAAAGTCAGAATCTCTCTCAAGTTAAAATCCATTGAAATCTGTCAGCACTGAGAGCTGTAATAATGCACCAAATCAATGCAGAAATTATGTGCCTGTATTTACTGGTGTAGGAGTAATACACATACTTTTTTTTTTTTACAACTGTGATTAATACACAAGTATGATTAAGGAGCATATTTATTTATGCAGGCACATGTTTTTTTTAATACACACATTTTTATATTTCTTATTTTTTCTACTTCTTATAATTTCACTCATGTTTATATTTTCCTTCTCAGAATTTGAGCAACTGCCACTGACCCGATTTCCCCTCTGATATCAGTAAAGTATTTCTGATTCTGTTTCTGAAATTCCTCTATGCTCCACTTAACAGAGAAAAAGCCGAACAAACAATTTGGAACAGACTACAGCAACTGACCGCCATGAAGAGGAGACGATCAAAGACCTGCGTACCGATGAAAATTGGGATTTTGGGTTAGTCACTGTGCTGATTTATGCACACATAGGCGACCCTCTTACTTTGTGTCTGATGTTGCGTCGATGTTTGTGTTTGATCAGGTTGCATGGCAGAGCGGCTAAAGACGGAGCTTTTGGAGCGGGAGAAGCTGGTGGATGTTCTGGCCGGGCCGGACGCGTACCGGGACCTTCCCCGCCTCCTGGCTGTCGCTCATGGAGGTCACCAGGCGAGCAACGTGCTGCTGTCCTTAGAGGAGACCTACGCTGATGTCATGCCTGTCCACGTTGCCTCTCAGGGATGCAGCGCTTTTGTGTGAGTGTGACAGACACCGCCAGACCCCCTGTGGTGTTATTCGGTGTTTGGTTTCCTTACATTGCTGGCTCTGATGGTCTTGCTGCTTCCTTCGTCCCGGCAGGTCCATCATGCGAGGCTGTGACAACATGTGCAGTTACTGCATCGTTCCCTTCACCCGGGGGAGGGAGAGGAGTCGACCTGTGAGCTCCATCCTTGAGGAGGTCCGCATGCTCTCTGACCAGGCAAGTGTTATCCTCAATGCTAAGGGTCTGTCAGAGGATGAGTCTCCTCTCCTTTTTATTCAGGGTTCCCACAGGTCAGGGAATATTTGGAAAGTCGTGGAATTTTGAAAAGTCAGTTCCAAACAGGGAAAGTCGTGGAAGTTAATATTCTTGGGACAAGTCAGGGGATATCATGGAAATTTGTCAGCACCAGTTTATTAAAATAAGTCACTGATTGTGGAGAGTATTTAAAATGCGTGGCTGAAAAAGATGGTTGTTCTTGCACAATGTTTTTTTAATCCTTCAGTTTTGGTTATTGGAAAATTTGTCTTAAATTTTATTCCAAATGGCATTAAAAAGTCTTAAATCTAACTTGCCTTAAGCTGTAGGAACCCTGAATAGCAGTAAGAGAAAACCTAGCAGTAAGAGAAAAAGTAGTTCTAGTACATCCCTCTTAACAAGCTGTCTCTGACTTTGTTTGTGTGTGTGTGTGTGTGTGTGTGTGTGTGTGTGTGTGTGTGTGTGTCTTCTCAGGGCGTTAGGGAGGTGACCTTGCTGGGTCAGAATGTGAACAGCTACCGGGACACGTCGGAGGAGCAGTCCTGCAGCTCGAACCTGACCCAGCTGAGCCGAGGCTTCAGGACCGTCTACCGAACAAAACAGGGAGGTCTACGCTTCGCTGACCTGCTGGACCAGGTGTCGCGCATCGACCCCAACATGAGGATCAGGTTCACCTCCCCTCATCCCAAGGACTTCCCCGATGAGGTAAATAACAGCCAATTTTCAACTTGAGAATGATGATAAAATTTTTGATGGCAGCAAATTTTTATGGGATAGCATTTGTCTTTGATAATCTCACAAAAAGCTCCAAGTTTCCTGCATATCCAACATTTATCTCAGTTTTAGATTGTCAGTTTATCAAAGGGTGCCAGTTTGTTTGGATGCTATTAATATTCAAGCATCAGGGGACAAAAAAATAGATTTTTGCTGAATCTTTCTGTAGCCGTAATACCAGTCCAAGCCCTAATCCAGACACTGAATATCCTTTACTTCTGAAATATTGCACTGCCCTACTCAGTAGACTTCTAGTGACACGTCTCTTTTATCATATGTTTAGTACAAAAGTGACAACAAGACAGGCAAAAAGTAACATTTTCAGTGTGAATCTGAGCAATAGCTAATCATTTACCCTACTTGTATCATTTTCCAGCATAACTTAGCCCTTCAGTTTGTATTTATAGCCGATTACTTTTATTTGCTTTATCGACTGAGCATTCTCATCCTGATCTGTGTTTCCATGTGTTCAGGTTTTGCAGCTGATTGAGGAGCGAGCGAACATTTGCAAGCAGATCCACCTCCCAGCCCAGAGCGGAAGCAGCCAGGTCCTGAAAGCTATGCGTCGAGGGTAAGAGACCACTGGACTTTTTCGTTGCCCGTTGAATTTATGGTTTTGTGGCACAGCTTCTTAGAATGAGAGCTGATGATCTTCTAAATTGTCTTTTCCACCATGTGCAGCTACACAAGAGAGGCCTACCTTGAGCTTGTGGGGAACATCAGGAGAATCATCCCAGGTAGGCTGCACAAGTCTGGAATGGATGTTTCTCAGTGTAAGATGAAATATAAAGGGAAAAAGATACACCGTTAGGTCCATAAGTATTCGGACAGTGATACAATATTCATAATTTTGTCCTTGTACACCACCACAGTGGATTTCAAATGGAGCAATCAGGACATTCACCATAAAATGGATCAAAACCAATAATATTACCTAGACAGAGAAACTACAAAGACAACAAAAACAAAAACCGGGAAGCAACATCTAAAATAAAACTATAAGTGTATAATTGGAGACAACATTACCAACCAGTAATGCATTTATATGGCATAGTTTCTTTAGTTTACTTAATTGGACCCCCCCCCAAAAAAAGAGTAGTTTTCTCCGAGAATGAGATTGGACTGCTGCAAATTCTAGTGTGCTCTGGTAAATTGTTCCAAAAACGGGGACCTCTCTATCTGATGGAAAATTGAGTAAAAGCTCTTAAGAAGGTGTGATATAATAAGATAATGAGATAATAGACTGACTTTGTATGCTAATGAGGAGTGTAAGAATTAGACATAAATAAGTTCTGAAAACTGTCTGGGAGCAAATTGTGAGTGAAATGAAAAACAAAAACATAAATTTGAGGATGGTTGGCATCAAAAATAGGGAGGATTTTTAAGAGACTTTGGTGACAGGTGATGTTCCCGCCCATTGATTACAACATGTCTGTTACAATAAGGTGCAGTTACTCCAAAGATAAAGTTGCACATTGAAAAAATGATGGTTGATGATATAAGATAGAGGTCGGAGAAAAGAAATGAGTGAAGAAGTCAGCGTTAACTGTTGTGCGGTCCGTATTCAGTGTGTTATGTGACATGTCTGTGTGTCGCAGGGGTGAGCCTCAGCAGCGACTTCATCTCAGGCTTCTGTGGTGAGACGGAGGACGACCACCATCAGACACTGTCTCTGATCAGAGAAGTGGGCTATAACGTGGGATTCCTTTTCGCCTACAGCATGAGGAATGTGAGTCCTCACATATTTCTAATTTATCCTTCATCAGTAAATATTTTGTGTGGAGATTTTAGAGTTAAAACCAAGGCTCGGAATTGTCTCTTTCTTTGAATGCCTCAGACGTCATGTTCTCTACATCCTCAGAAAACCCACGCCTTCCACAAACTGCAAGACGACGTGCCGGCAGAGGTGAAGCAGCGGAGGTTGCAGGAGTGCATCAGTGTGTTCAGAGAAGAGGCTCTGAAGGTCAATGCGTCTCTCCTCGGCAGCACACAGCTCGTCCTTGTGGAGGGAGTAAGTACTAACAAACATGACAAGTGCCGCTGTAAGATTTGCACACTGACGTCAGTCGCCAATCGCAAGCAGAACAAGTTGTATGTTACTCATTGAAGTAATAATGTACTTAAATGTATTACTTCCTGGGGGTAGTAGTTTGTTATACTTATTATTATGCAGTTTTCCCCCAAATCAGAATTTGTTTCCCTTCTTACCTTCAAAAAAAGACAGTAAATCAGTTACCTTTCCTGTGACTGATCATCAGACCAAATAACATGAATGTCCAGTATACTCTTTGTCTCTTCCCTTGATAAAATCAAAGCAGTGGCGACTAACTTTTAAGCCATTTCTCTTAAAGGTAGCTAAATCTGAGGATGTTGTTGACTAATGGTCAGAAAATGAGTTGGGTTGTGGGAGAGGATGGGATTATCATATTTTTTGGATCAGTCTACTTCACTCTTATATTTGAAAGGGTTGATAACAAAAATAACTCATTTTTGTAACATTTACTGATAATGAAATGGTAGATGGTTCAAAGTAACATGTTAAAGAGTTGTCTATCTTTGTAAAACTGCAATAATTAAAAGTAACTTAATGTTGGATGACAACTAATTATGGATTTATTTAAATTAGTTTGAAAATGAAATCCCTTAAATTATTTTATTAATTAAATCAATACGTTTTTTGAAGTTAGAAAGGGGTGCAACTAACAGTTTTGGTGAAAACTGTATGATAACAGTATAGCAGAGGAAAAGCACTCGTGCTGTAATATAGTATCATGTCACTGCAACGCTGCCCCCTAGTGTCCATTTCTCAGACTGGTTGCCATATCTGTGCAGGAAAGTAAAAGGTCTGCGTCGGACCTGTGTGGGAGGAGTGATGGAAACGTGAAGGTGATTTTCCCCAAAGAGGATGTTGCTGTTCAGCCTGCAGACGTCAACACGGCCCCAGTCAGCCCCGGAGACTACGTGCTGGTGAAGGTAGGTGTCGATCTCAGTGTCAAAATAGTCCATCCCCACGAGAACATGAGGGTTTTGAAAGACAGTCATTTCTGTTAGGATCGAGTTGATTGGCGACTGACAAACAGCAGCGAAAGGGATATGAAAATGTCATTCTTATTCTCACGTTACATTTGTATGTTCAGTGCATCCCAAACAGTGTACCTTAGCTATAAAAACCATTTCTGGAATATTCCTTATGCATGAGCTGCAGTCCATGACTAATCTCAGACCCTCCTCCAGCTTGTTCATGGCCAGGAGTCCTGCTCACTCATTGGCTATGTTAAAGCCTCAGTGAGTGGAGTGACTCAGTGAACGATTACTTAGTGATGAAAAATCTTTATTTTGGGTGAAGCACTCCTTAAACATGCTTGTGTTAAACTCACTTCTGGCTGTCACATGCTGGGAAAGAAAAGTCGAATAAACCTTTCAGCTTGACAGATTGGCCTCTATTTTTACTAATTCACTATGGAAAGACTGACAGTGGTGGGGTGGCAGAATGGATGGTTATCTACTTTTAAAGGTGTGTTCATTCATTTATACATTCATTCAACCATTTATTCTTCCATTATGTGTTTTTTTTGTGGTTTCTTGGTTTGTTTCGGTTCCCATATAGATACTGTCAGCCAGCTCCCAAAGCCTGAGAGGCCGAGCCCTCAGCCACAGCTCCCTGAGCGACGCAGCGAGACACAGTGAGAGTCTGCTCGGCCTCCCGCCTGGTGGAAACATGGCTTCGGTTACAGGCTGCACCCTGATGCCCTCACTAACATGATGAGGCGTGGACTTGATAGACAGGTGTGACACCTACAGGGAACAGACTCTAATTTTATGAGAAAATTGCCACTCCTCCCCCTTTTCTCCTCTCTGACTTTTGCAAATTTGAGGTTTTGCGGAAGCCGTGATTATGGGGAACTTGGTTCATACCAAGTGCACGTTGGACTGCAGCAAACTGCAAATGATGGATGAAAACAAAACACACTTGGAATGTATTATTTATAAAATGAACATATACTATGGAGTACACATTAAACTGCTGAAAAAAGGAAAAGTTTTTTGGTTTTGTACTAGGACTGATTTGATTTGGCAAAAGCATTGTCGCTTGATTTATGACACTCTAACTTTATTTGATCCTCCAAACGGCAGTAAAAAGGATATGTATCAGCACATTTGCAGAATGGCCCTGTTAGGTTCAAAGTCAGAAATACTAATGGTACAGTGGCACAGAAGGGAGGAAAAAAAAAAACAGGTTTCTATTATGGAGAAATAGCCTAAAGTCAGCAGCAGAAGGTGCTGTGATCCACTTTGCAAGGAGCATCCTATTATAAAAGCATGATGGTGGTGACAACATATCCAGTTCTGCAGCATGCCCTCCGTGTCACCGCAGGATTGCAGTAACTTTGTAGGAACAGTTCCAAGCACATGACAGCTCACATGAAGTAAAAAAACAAACTGATTTGATATTTACAGATTTAACAAAATGAAAAATACAAAAATCGAAAAATGGATAATCTGTATTAATACCCCACAATGTGATGTGCATTATTAGGCTAAAAGGAAAAGTAATATTTGTGCTGCTTTAGGAATTTGTGTGTCTGTCAGGAAGTTGTTCCCTGGCTGTGATTGTTCCTTGATGGAGGCTTGCACCGGAGCGGAAAATGAATCCTGGGAGTTTCCAAAAATGCCGTTCATCCTGTGAACTGAACATCTGTCCCAATCAACATGTAGCCCTGGAGAGGAAGAGAAGGCACAGCAGTGGAGGACCAAGATTATGTGGATAGCAAGGTGTTGCCCACCAGATTCATGGTGTTGCATTCAACCTTTTGAATGTCCTTGTCCTATTATAAACACTGTAATTAAACACACACACACACACACACACACACACAGGTTATAGATGAGTGTCTGACCTTCAGGACTTGAAGCTGACTGTTCACAAGCTTCATCTTTCCAATTGCAGGAAGTGGACATCCCTTCTGAAATTGAGCTATGAATCATACGAATTTACATCAGTGAGTCGCATTAATGCAAAACGGCACCTACTTAGTGTTATGTAAAGGCTTTAAAGGCTTTCAGCTTTGTAATGCCAGTGAGCGAGGTCTTTTGGCAGCCTGAGCAACTTTGTGCACATATATCCTCCTGGTGGATGCTGTGCTGTACATAAATGCATGAAAGTACATAGCGAGCTCACCGTTCACCCTGGGTATCACGGCCACTTTCAGGACTATCTGGAAGATGTTTTGAAGGGGTCTAACCTGTTGGGTGCAGCGGGGTGACATCGATCAACAAGGTCTAGATTCATTTGACAGACCACGACTCGTTTTAAAACGTGATTCTCACCTGGAAGTCTCCCACGTAACTTGTCCTCAGGTTCATGTCCATCCTGTGCAAATTAGGCAAAATTAGGCTGGAATGATCACAATTTAAATGGACCTTCATTTTTCTTTTCAACAAACAAGCAAGGATTTCTTTTTTTTTGTTTTGTTTTATTCAGAGAAACTCACGTGTTGAGGGCGACCGCTCCAGCCAGCCTCATTTCACTCAGATACATTCGAGCGCTGACACTGATCTCCTACAGAGACAATATGGTAAATTTGAAGAATTCATTAAGATGTAAGTTGCGCAAGTGACTGTAGGTACCAAATGTAAGCTCATAGGTTCAATGCACAGCAAAAAAATCTCCATTTTAACAAGTGATTTGGTATCATATTTTGTATTTAAATCTTGTTTTTATGAAAAAAAAATCTGCAAGTGGGATGAGATAATCCTACTTACTTACAAAGCTAATCAATTTGTTCCCAGAGTTTTCTTGAATCAAGTGTCATTTTCTTAACACTAGTGGGTTGATCTGCCTTATTCTGCCTTGTCTCAGCATATTTATACTTGTTCCTTGAAAAAAATTGTGAAACAAATTCAACAATTGGAAACACTTGGAATATCTCAACCCAGTGGCAGATATTTTTCACTTGTTTTGAGAAAAAACAAGTTTTTAGCATTGAATATGAGACAAAATGACGTGCTTTTGCAGTATGTCTGAACAATGGTGTATACTGAAGGAAAGTTAAAGCCTAAATGCAGATGTGTGTCTAATCACTATAAATTGATTTTAAAAAACGACTTTACTCATGTCACACTGTTGTGAGTTGTTTTTAACTCGTCAAATTTTCACTGTTTTTCTGAAGGATCTTGGTTTTAACAATATGCCTAATAATCCATTCTTGACCGGGCGCGTCACAGTTGTCGGTCACGCCTGTGTGACGTACCACATTGAGGATAAATAGAGGGGTGAGCGTGGAGTTGGGCTGGATGGCGTAGGCCGTCACTGTGCTCGTGGTCTGAACGGTCACGTTGTTGCGCTCGAGGCTTATGACCGGATCCTTCACCGTCTTCACCAGCAGTTTCATCATCAGACCTGGGAAACGTTTGGCAATCTGAAAACACACACCGAGGTGAGTCTGAAAAGAGCTGACGAGAGGGCTTCAGCCTGTCAAAGAAACAGGATATGAGATATGGATGTGTCACCTGTGGGATGAACGCTCCAAATGTCCTGGTGTTCAGTCTGATGGGAGAGCTTGGTGGGATCTGTCGGGACAGAGGCGAGAAGTCTCTTTAAATGAGCGTTTCATCATGACAGCACATTCAGTAGGGCTCAACAGAGATGGAGAGCAACAATTTCCACAAGTACTGGAATTAGGCACAGTTTTGATACACCGGGTGCCTTTAATGCATTAGTAACACATGCCTGAAAAGAATACTTAAGTTCATTTCAATGCTAATAATGTTATACGACTGCTTAAGTGAATGCAGGTCTTCTACAATTTTCCATTATGGTATTGGCACTGTTATTTAAAGGTGCCTTCATAAAGGTACTTAGAGCTGCCGAAGGTCGATGCGAGTGATGATCATTCAGATTTAACTGACAAAAAACATGGATTAGGCACATAATTTGATAGTTGAGTCTGCATGGCTCTGATGAATTGTACTTTTCCCACCCACCCCCAAAGAATTAAAAATTTTTTTCTACCAGAAGGATTTAGCTCACCATGTCATCAGTAATGAACAGGCTGAGAGCTCCGGCTTTGTTATAGACAAAGGCTGCAGAGTTGATGGTGAAGGTAGACACGCCAATGTACAACATGTTGTTCACCTGGGGAGGCATGGGGAACGGCTTGGGGGAGAATGGAGGCTCCTGATGCTGTCCGATGTTGTAAAATTCACCCTATGGAGCACAGAAAAACAGATAAAGAGACAAGAGAGACTGGAGTACAATCATATAAACAGATGCATGTGACAAACAGGGACTGAAATTTGATTCCTTATAATCAAATTACTGTTGCCTTGATTTGATCTCTATAGAGACTGAGTATAAATGCTCAGAGATCAACCAAGCCTGCGTCCTCACCTTCAAGCTCAAATCTATGGAGGATTTCGAGATGACTGGCGACGACACCATGGAGTACTCGATTTCTGCATGCTTGTCCACCTTGGCTAGAACTGCAATGTGATGGAAATTGATTCTCATGTTTGCAAGCGTCATGATGAAGCATCTTCAGCATGCATTTATTTTCAAGACATGTTTAACACTGTTCGCCCAGGACATTGTCTTTTACCATTGAGAGTCTTCAGCTGAGGGTTCAGTTCAGATATTGCATCAGCCACCAGGGGGCAGATCTGCAACATATTAGAGCAGACGTGCACGATGTGAGGCCTTTTGTTCCACATGGACCTTTTGAAAGAGGTGGCACCTGCTGTTAGACACAGATTGATAACATGGAAAAAAAAAAGCTTAGCTCCCAAAATGGATATATGGCATTTCGGTATCAAGCCCTTTATTTCTTATCGATGAACACAACAGAAGAGGACTTGTTTCCAGATATCCATCTTAGTGTAAGGTTACTCCACGAGAAGGAGAAGCAGATGGAGATATTGCGACCCTATCTGATGTCTTGCGCTCGCTGATGCTTTGTTATCTTCCTGTGAAAATTGCTCTTGTCTTAGGTTTGCCTGGCTGTGTTTTTGATGCATCCAAGGAGGAGAAGTGCTCCCCTAAAAAGTCTCACCTGTTTCTGCAGTGCTTTGCGCAAGGCCTGGTCAATGAATTTGCTGAAGAGGTTGTAAAGCCAGCTGAAAAAAAAAGAAAACAAATACACGCAGAAACCACAACAATTATGGAAGTGTGTCAGTGACCCAGAAATAGGGGAATTTTTTACATGGCTTGCTCCCGCAATCAATTTCCCAGTATGAATTCAACTATAACAAACAGCTGGGTTGATTTTTACCTGGCCCCACCATGAAATTTGATCTTTGCACTGCCAACGGTGGCCCCACAGTTGACACTATTGACCACCGGCCGGCCCGTCTCATCACTCTTGACAGAAATGCTCGTGGTGATCGTGAGTCCATTCACACTCAAATCAAAAGAGCCGCTGTCCTTTCTATTGAGAGACAGAGAGAGAAGTCATCACTGCTGCAGGAATATCTCACTGGCGTAATTTAAAAAGAAACGAATGCATAAAAGCAGAGAGTTTCTTCAATCTGTCCCTGCATGACTTCAATTCAAATCTTACTCACATAATTTTCATGTATTTGACCCTCCAGTTTCCATGCAGATTGATGAAAGCATTACTGATCGACAAGCTGACGCCAGTTCCTGGTGCCAGGGTCAGTGCAGACTTTGGTAATCCCATATTCATTATTTGCATCCTGTAATTTACAGAATGAGGTTAAGAATGCTTGAAAAAAAAAATGCGCTGGTTCAACACTGACAAGCCTTCACAGATGACAAAAGGGGTTTATATCAGCAGTGAACAAGCAGCTGTCTTACTTTGACAAACTGTACTGAACCTTGCCAATGGGAGCCAATTTTTGTGTCCCTGAAATATCGGGGACTTTGATGGCTTTGAGTTTCTGCTGGAGCGTCACCATCCCAATCTGTTTGCCTGACAAAAGGCAAGCATTGAAAGTTGAATTAAAAAGTAATAACTAATTTATTCTTGATCGTGAAGAGATTTCAGTTAAATTAGCGGGACAGAAGCCTTACCATACTCAAGACCTTTCTCTGTTATCTTGACCTTCACCCCGGGGCTCGTGCTCGAGGTCACAGGGATGAAAGCCACCAGAGCCAGCCAACACCACAGGTGCATCTTGACTGTGGTGAAATAAAGAGGACAAAAAATCATCACTGGAGCTCTGATCGCTGCTGTAAACATCACATCTCCATAACCCAGGCTTATTAACCAGGTACAGTGACTCAGTGATGTGACGATTGCTGGATCAGTGGAGGCGTCCTGTTTAAGATGCGAGGTTTTGCTATAGCACACTGCCAGTCAACACCAACAACATGAGCAGAACAGAAGAACTAGACTGTTCCTCTCACTTTCCAACGCTGTTGCAAAAACTTTGCACGAATACTTTTTCTTAAAAATGCAAGAGTACATTTCCAAGTAATTCCAATAAACACATAAAAAATTGGGGTCAATTTTCACATTGTTACAGAGGTTAGGTTGGGTAACCTTCTCACAACATATGAAGAACGTTGCACAAATGCTTTTTAGTAAATGTAACATTCCCAAACAAACTAACAACTAACTAACTAACTAACTAACTAACTAACTAACTAACTAACTCCCCACAACATTCTCATGCAGAAAAAACAGAACAAAGCAAATAAACCAAAACCAAATTTCAGTTTCAGTTCAACTTTGTGTTTAGTGCATGACATTACTGCAATGCATATTCAAGACAATAGAAAGTTTACCACTTGACCTTGTTTCTCAGTCACATGACTGCTAATGCCGGGATATTTCTGCCTTGCACAACAACTTCCTCATTGTATTGCAGGGAGTTTTCTCATCCATAGATGAAGATTCACTGTATACTTGAGTGGCTTCTCCACCGAGCAGTGTTCCTCTTGTTTGTAACTAAAGCATTCTCCATTATCAGGATGATCTGAGAGGTGAGCTCTGCATACAGTTTGGCAGATCTTTTTTTTTTTCTGACAAAATAAAAAAAAAGCAAACAAACAAACAAAAATGGATACTGTGGAAGGCCAAAAGACCAGGGTGAACTCCTCTGGGTGGGCTGTCCTGATTCACTTTACGCCTGTGAAAGAGCTGACTGTCCCCCTGCTACAAATGAAGCCACATGACCCATAATAAGTCAGCAGGCAAGCGGGAGTTTTATTAAATTAAGATGAGATTAAAGCCCCAATCCGGAATTTGTGTCTCCGTGTTGAATATATATTTTTCTGTGTATATTGACTCGCAGATGGAAAATAAGCCTCTTGAAAGATTTGTTAGTCCTCATATCTCAGCACACAGATCTAACGGCTAAATGTTGAATGTGAGCAAACCCTTTACGGCTTGAAAGCTCAGGCTTAGCTGTCGCATACTGTGTGTCCTTCATCAAGAGCTCCAGCAGTCTGTTAGAAAATGGAGAAATATCTCCAACACGAGCTTCATTTTTTTCCCTGTTAAGTTGTTTGAATGTTAGGATTTGGCCCTGAGGTTTTTTTTTGAAAGTTCAAGAACAAAATTATCATTAGAGAGACTGACTCACTAAATCAGAGACATGCGACTCTTGGAGGGAACAATGCAAAGCTTTTTTTTTTTTTTTCTTAATATGGATCAGATGTTGTTCATAACATCCTCTCAAAAACAAATTCTATATGTAAAAAAGTTTGAAACAGCTCCTTATTGGAGAATTCACGAGTAACTACAATAGTTCATGCATTAATATACATTGAATGTTCTTTTACACAATCCACACCTCAGCTGTCTCTAAAGCTGAAGGTCCCGCTCTTCTTCTCAGTATTTACATTTTCTTCGTGATTGCTATTTAAGATCCCTGATGTTTAGTGCATTAGGTGAACATCTCTCTGCATTGCACACATTTGCTCTTGCACCTACATTTCCAAACACTGTAAATCTTTAACAAGAAAAGAGTTAAGTGAAAAGTTAAGTCTGCAATAAAAGTAAAAGAAAAAAAAAAAAAAACAGGCTCAACCTCTGCCTGCTCCAGAACGAGAGTTAATGGGCCTCTTACACCGGCGGTTCATCCCAACATCAATCTTCCCTTGTTAGAACATTTTTACCCAAATTAAAATTCAGTATTTTCCTCGCACAAAATGACTCATTTATGTGCACTTTTTAAAAAACTTGACATGAATCCATGACTGCACATAAATTAAGAGGAATCTTTGAACATCTGCATCATTAACAAGATGGATTGGCAAAGTATTGTGAAAACTTTTGAGAGCAAATCGGATGAATTTCTGGAGAAGCGTTGTGAATAGGGCCCATGTGCTGACTCTGCAGCCGGCAGCTTACCTTCAGCGGTGGTGAGACAGGCTCAGAGGGTGTCTCCTCTCCTGGTGTGTCTCGCTCTCTGCGCAGCAAAGCCGAGTGGAAGGGGAAGAGAGACACATGGCCTTTAATTTACTTGGCTCAATCAGGAAGCAAGCGTAGCAAGACACAGACTGGGCATTCCTAGATAAAGCAATCAACAATCAGCATGTACCTATTGTACCTTTAACTGCTCTGCTCCTTTAAATATATAGTACACTCAAAAAAAAAGGGAGCTGGCAGCTTTTTTGTGACTAAAAATTCTATTTTCTTTAACCAAATCATAACATTTTTTTTTCTTTGCAAGGCACATTTGTTTTCTGGCAGGTTGCTGCTAATACCTCTGCTTTATTCTTCTTTTTGAGGATTCAGTGGATTTCTAGTAACCCAGAAGGGATGCACGGGGCGCAAAGCACATAATCTGAGAAATCATTCCTCAAGTCAGCTTTATTTAAACACCAAAAATTGTTATTCAGAAAAGTATATTTTATCTTTGTGGGTGTCGGTGCAAGCAGAACCAGGACCCTGGTCTGTTTTGCAAAGAGGAAAATCCTCTCAGGGCCCCACAGACTGAAAAACAACAGTGTGATGCATTTTTTCATTTAGAGAAATAATAAGCAATTGTTCATTCTAAATGTGTTTTGGTTATCAGTGTTTACCAGCACACATAATCTGATGTAACTTTCCCTCAGGCAACTAATACATATGTGGAAAACGTCCTGGCTGTGGGGTTTGAGTTCTGTGGGAGGCAGAAGGAGCGGTAAAATCACACATCTGTGGAGTCGCTAATCCATTACCAACAAACATCATTTTAATCACAAATGATGTATTTTATTATATTCTCCTGTGAATGACAGACAGTATGAGTGCTCTTCACCACTAAGCCACCAGGGTGCGCATTAAAATATTGTGCCATGCCTTTTTAGAGACCCTTACAAAACTCAGATTATAACCTGAACCCTGTCCGGTTGTAACAGGAAAAGGGGGTGGGTGGGATTATATAGTTCTTAATCAAGTGAGCCTTTACATCACAAGTATTTACAAAAAATGATTAAAAGAAATAAGACTCAAACTCAATGATAAAACCACCAAGGGTATAATTGTAGATAAAAGAAAAAATGAATGAAAAATAAAAAAAAGTTAAATAATAAAAATGATGATTATGACGACAACAGCAACAACAACAACAACAATAATAATAATGATAATAACAACACTGGAAAACCCAGTTTTTAATAATAATTTGAATCATTTCATGCAATGCTTAACATTGTGGTCATTTTCAAAGAGTACAACAATCCACACTAAAACTATATGTGACAAAAACAACATTTTCATGAGTCAAATGTAATGAACTCTCAAATATTGTTAGAAACTTCCACATATTGTCAAATATTGTCACAAAAACACACAAAATAACAACAGTTATTGTCATATCCTGAGAAGAGCATGTTGTCATTTATGGCACACCCACACAGAAAAAAAAAAATACAATTCAATACTGCAGTGAGCCTTGTTGGAATGTGGATTTGCTGGTTTATTTTTGTTTATGACACACTGTACACTGACGGCACACAGTCTTCGCTCACAGCACACTGCATGCAAAGAGGTAACACCGTGATGTAAGAGTTTAATTTGTAACTAGTTCAACTTTACTTAATGCTCCATATCACTGTTTAAAGTGTGTGTGTGTGTGTGTGTGTGTGTGTGTCGGGTGTGCACCAGGTGCCGACCAGGTGGGCTCACATTAAATTAGCCAGGACAGAAGCAGAATTTCACTCCATATTTAATGTAAACCTGTCTTTCTGTGAGCATTTTAATGATATTCTTGTCGGTCTGTACATCCAAATATTCTGTTTATTTATTTATTCTGTTCATCTATATATTATTTTTTGTCACAGCTCCCAGACTGTGGAATAGCCTCCTGTCCCAGATTAACTCCTGTCCCACCACTGACACTTTAAAATCAATCTTAAAGACCCACTTCCTTTCTCTCTCAGTTCAGTCTGAGTCTGCCCAATGTCAAATCCATTCTTCATTTATCTCTAATGTTCTTTTGTTGAGTTTTAATCTGCTGGTGATTTTACTTAGTGTTTACTGGTTTTATTCATTCACTCTTATTTCTTATCTTAAAACTTGTTTTCACCTTTTGTCCATGCTTGTTTTTCCTTTCGTCTTTGCTTTTATGTATATTCTCTTTTATTCTTGTACATTTTTGTATTGTAAACCCTACCACCGTGTTTGTAAAGCACTTTGGGCCAACTTCTGTTGCTGTTAAATGTGCTCTGTGAAAAAAAGTGACTTGACTTTTTTTTTTTTGCCAGATGTGACATTTCCAGTCTCATACTTGCCAACCTTGTGCAGCCTGATGCAGCAGATGTTGAAGATTTAATGAACTCAAGTAACATCTAGGAAGAAGTAAATG
>OMLB01029479.1:0-12681 GCA_900302555.1 Myripristis jacobus | reverse complement strand
TCATATTTAATGAGTGTTCCTAATGTAATGGGCACTACTGGGTAAAGATGAAATTGACATGATGATATGTTTTCAATGTCTTGTTCACACTTTGTAGCGCATTGGTTATAAATAACAAAAATCTGTACTTAGAAATAATATAAAGCCATTAAAACACCAAAAATTCATATTTCTTTCCAATTTCAGATCAATCAGTGAGATTTTATGGATTTGCATATTTTTCCATTGTCGCGTAATGGGAATACTGGATGTATAAGTGGGGGTGGGGGGGAGTTATGTTTTATTTAAAGGGCTATTTAGGTAATCAGCAAAGAAACATAAAGTACCTGACACATAAACTTTGATAACAATTTTAGCTATAATAATTTTGTGGAGGTTTAAACTGCTGGGGTCAAACTGAGCCCAAACATAAAATTCAGTTCAAAGTTCAAAAATGTGAACATAACAGGAGGGTTAAAAATGTAGAAAAAGACATAAAATGCAAACCGTAACTGTGGGGTTTTTGGCGTTGTTAGCAGCCAGCAAGCTTACTTCACATAAAATCAATGTTTACGCACGATAGCCAATAGTAATGCTACTCAGCAGTCATTGAAATTGGCTGGAAATGCTGTGATATCATATAATAATCACAACACAACAGCAACAGACACAACAGCATAGACGCAAATTCAACCTCAGCCAGATTAGCAATATAAGCAAGATTTGTGGTAAACAGCGAAACAAAATTGTATTTTCTTTACGCAGAATAACAGAATAAGCAATATAAAAATTCTGTGGACGCTTTACCAGAATTTTAATTTGGTGTTTGGTTTATTTTGTTTAAATGATCCATGATCCTTGTTCGAATTTGTTGGGAACCACGTTTCTTTGCATAATGCAGCACCAAAGGCGAAAGCGGCATTTCAAATGGGGAAATGCATTGGCGGTTCTCCAGAACTGCTGTAAAGATGGTCTTATTTTAGGCCCTACACATTTTTCATGTTCATAGCTAAATGTAATAGTTTATTTATTGCTGTTGTTGGAAGTCTTTGGAAGTCATTCCAAGTTCAAAGGAAGCCGGAGCTGTAAAATGACTGGCACGCTGATGAGTGTCGTAAACCGTACCTGGATATAGAATACACATGTACAATATGTTTTGATGATGTGAGGTAATTTATTTTGTTTCGTTGTTTTGTTGTTGACAGACAGGCAACCTGCCCGGGCTGTTTCACGGCCTAATTTGCATGCTGGGAAAGGCTCCAGCCCCCCGTGACCCTGACGAGGAATAAGCAGGTATGGAAACTCTGTGGATGGATGAACCTCAGTGTGCTCCAGGGAGGGCAGGAGCGCGTTGGCTTTGGATCAGATTGAAAATTTATAGGTTGGCAGAGGCAGCCGACCAACATGTTCGGCTTTCGTATATATGATGCATTTCGGTGGATTTACACCCCCTTAGGCCTGTGCATAATTGATAAGCTTAGAAAGATTTACACCTTGTTTTTTTTTTCAGTTCATTCAATACTTGTTTTTTAATAATATGCCTTTGTACCACTGAGGTGTTGTGCAATCCATGTTCCTCACCCCCTGTAATCAAGGAGGACCGTGTCCCATTGACTCATACATGTGATTAAATAAGTTGTGCATCACATGTGCATTCGTACAACTCTGCTGCAGCAACCGATGCCATATTTGTGAAGGTAGAATGATGCACTGCACATTGTGAAAGATTGAAATTGGCACTTGGTAAAAGGTGAATTGTGGCTTTTCTTGGATGTTTGCTTACATGCTGAATAGCAATACAAGCCTCATGTAAAAAGCCATTTAGTGTGTGTATGCAGTGGTGTAACAGTGGGTATACGGTATATGTCCGTCTTTTTCTGGCGATTTACAGTAAATACACCTATCAGCCAAATAGCCATTGAAATATATAGGACAGAGAGACAAATTTCCAATGGTAGAAATTGTCACTTTTGGTGGCCATTTAAACAACTTACGTTCAAAGATTGATGTCACCTAAACTTTCATTTCAACCCATAGATTAAGCAGACAATAAGATGTTTGCCTCATGATGGGAACATTTTGATGGTGAGCCAACAAGATGCAATGGTTTGCCAGTGAAGAATCTGACATGAAATTGGTCATACTGGTCATGTTACCAGTCAAAAACGCCACAAAAACTAAACTTAGCTAATCAGCTCCATTGAAACAGAGCAAGGTTGGCTGTCAAAAGGTATGTAAGCCCAGTATATTAGATGTAATTTTAAGTTGAGGGACATTACTAATCTCTCTTAATTTGACTCGTTTTTAAGGTTTTTAGGTGGCCTTATTAGAAAGATCGTCTTTGTATTTCACAAGTGCAAGTACAACATGCATCACCCGTATTGGGCTCGTTCTTTCTTCGTCCTATTTTCTCTCTCTTTCACTTTCCACTCTTTCTCTCGGTCTCCCTCCCTCCCATTCCTGAGTAGCAGCAGACAATGTCAGGGTTGACTCATCCCCTCATCACCTGTCAGATTAAGGAGGGGGACTGTTTTCTCTCTGAAACATATCATTTCACACCGCCTGACGACAGCATTTCTTGCTGCCTCGGCTGACACTTAGCGGATAACATTTAGAGCAATTACACCGCTGATGGATTAATGCCTTTCTGTTTGTTGGTTAGATGACACACGTGATATGTTTGAAGGCTCAGGCTGTGCATTCTGGTCACAAACAACAACAGAGGCAGCATCAACACACAAAATCATGTTTTTCACAATCTAACACCAACGCATTGTCTGAACCACAAGCGTATCAGAGGTATTTTGTTAGTCGTATGTCACACGCAACAAACATCACTACAGGCTTTGTGCATTGGGCTCTGCGTGCTTCCAAAATGCCTACGCTCAACACTGTACCTGAACGCCACTCACTGCTGCCGCTGCTCACGCAACACTTGCAGCCAAGACGAGGCGGTTGCAGCTAAGGCACCCGCTGTAGATGATTTCTTCTCCAAGTCATAAGGAGTGTGACCTCAGGGGCCAAACTCTTGAACACTTGACCCCTGAAGCCCTGTCAAGATTGGCTTAGGTCTAATTAGGGGTGTTTAGGGCTTTGTATGCCTGAATGCGTTCATATAGGGCACCATGGAGGGGATACTCCTACTCCCAGCCCTGAGGAAACACATGGTAAATGGTAAATGGACTGCCTTTCTATAGCGCTTTTCTAGTCTACCGACCACTCAAAGCGCTTTACAATGTTTGCCTCACATTCGCCCATTCACTCATACACCCACACACTCGCTGATGGCTGCCATGCAAGGTGCCAAGCTGCCCATCAGGAGCCGTTAGGGGGTTCAGCGTCTCGCTCGAGGACGCTTTGACGCGCTCAATGGAGGAGCAAGATATGGAACGAGGGACCCTCCCATTACCAGGCGACCGCTCGGCGAGGTTGCTGAAATGTTTTGAGCAAAGGATCACAGGATTTTGAGTTTTGGGGGAGACTTTTATCCAAAGTCCCATACATTACCATCAGTGCTTACAATCTGAGATGTCCTCAGTGATAGTGGAAACCTACCCCTTAAGGCTGTTTGTAAGATTGTAAGACAGGTATGTCAACAATGTCTGGCTGTCAAAGTGATGTTCAAAAAACCGAAATGTGTCGTCCAACCGTGTCTTGTACCTGTCACATCTGTGTAATGTCGTAAAATACCATCATTGATTGTCTTACATTCTTATTTACTGGAGGGACTGAAAGTTCAACTGTTGTTTTTTGGGGGAAAGAGGAGAATTAGAACGATTTATAGGCTGCAAAGTCATGGATGTTTTTGAAGAAAGACTCAGCAGGTTAGAAAATCATCTCCTCACTATTGCTCACTTATTAAATTCCTAGGGTAAAATTGCAGCAGTAGCTTTTTGTTGCCTCCCCCCTCGCTGTAAAAGCGATTTTAAAGTGGATTTGTCGGCCTCAACATCTCCCACTTAGCATCATAAATTGCCAAAGCTTGCCAGCACACAGGGGGCAGACATGGTAGGAAATCCACTGAAATCAGCTCAACGTGCTGCTCTAGGTCTTCTGGAGGAAGATAATACCAGATGATGATAAAATATCTCATGATAACACTAGTTGTCCTTATAATCGCAATCTTGGATGTGGGCGTTAAACACATCATCATGTTGTAGCAGCAAGATATTTTTCCGTTTGTCCCAATATGGTGGTAAATTTGGCATTTGTGCCTTGCTATAGTGCCCTGGCAGTGTTTGTGCTGTGCTTGACCCACTAAGCTCCAAAGATTATTCGACAATGTTCTTGCCCACAGTTTTGATTTTCCACTCCAGGAGGTGCTCCATGCTTTAGTGACTGCAGCAATACAATGAAGTCACAAAACGGATCTCCAAAATGCGTACAATTGGTAATAAGAAATTTATTTTTCAACAATTACAAAGAACAAAATAATTCAAAAGCATATTCATATGTTACATTGACTGTACAGGGATCGGATGGCATGTGCTTTTTTTACTCTAAATGATTCTGGAACAACAAAAAGAAACCTACGAATATTTAAGTAATTTGATGAAAAAATATGAAATATTCCATGTCTAGGTACAAAATAGAAAAAAGATTAAGCTGAATATGGACTGATATTGTACCCTGATACAGTGTTTAGGCCTCTTAACTGTCACAAAGTATTTTACAACAACAAAACATGACGGCATTGCCATCTTTCAATAGCTAAACCTCTTGGCCTCTTTGGTTCAATGATTAGGTATAATACATTTGAACAGAGCTCAATTTTGCTTCTATAAAAATAACTTTTTTTTTTTTTCAATGGCAGTTTCTTTTTTTCTTATTACTAATCACGCAACTCTTCAGTGCAAATATTCTAACAACCATTCGCTTTGAAGAATAAGCGAAAGATTACAGTGGCAGGCGTGGCTGGGGTCAGGCATTGGACGGGGAGAGGAAAGAGGTGAGGAGCAGCGCCGTGAGATAATAAGCAGTACCTGAACACTAGTAATTTTCCCAAATGTGCACCCTGGTTCCTGTTACATAACAGTACACGACAAAGCAGGCAGTGAGAGAGGAACACGCTGCGCCTCTGAAATAGCAAGCCGCTGGAACATTTGACCTGAAAACATCAAGTGTTGTCAAAGTGACTGAGACCTGAAACTGTGTCTCGCGTTCAACAGGAATGTTCAAAGGACCTTGGAAACTCTACAGTAATTCGGCCATGCCGTAAGACGGATTTAGAGTCTGACGTGCACACTGAAGTTAGTCCTAAATCACTATTTATGCATTCCATCTGGGTCACAGTCACGTAATAAACAGTACTTCATAGCTGTGGCTCCAGAAATCCAGCATCTTGACTTCACCACCTCGTAATAGAAACCACGGAGCACAAATTGGAGGGTTAATAGGGATACGACTCATCGCCTCATCGGGACGCTCCTCCTCTCTCTCCACCTTCCAGCCAACGCCCAGCCCTGCCTCTGCCTGCCACAATTACATTTCAAGTATTGGTGATAGTTTGTCACTAGAGCTAAAGTTCAGCTTGTCTGGTACATGGGTAAATACTATACATTGCATAGCTCATGCGGCACTTATTGTTTTAAAAGGACTGTGGGCAAACGGTGCGCCACATAGGGCTCATTAAAGGCATTTCAATCTGCAAGTGCTATCAAAGTGTGCATTGGGAAGTGCTAAGCTGCACCATCACTAACGGAGCAATATGGCAACTTTTCACCTTTGCTGACTGAAATGAGACATATTAAATATTTGTTGAATAATTAGAAGAAATCAAGCTTTCCCTCTAAGGTGATGCTGTGAAGCAACAAGTGAGGCAATGAAAGTTTTGTTTTCATAATAGAAACAGATAAAGGTAGACGGATGAATGTGAGGCCGTTCCTGAAATTCATCGTAAAATCTTCAGCACAATAAAGGTTTTTGCTTTGTTTGACAAAGGAAATCCTTTATTGGCAGGGTGGTGTAGTGATTAGAGAGACGTTCATGTAACCAGAATGTCACAGGTTTGATCCTCGCAGCGACTGGAAGCATCGCTTCATTTTTTTGTCCTGTTCAGTATCTGTGTCTCTTTAAGTGTCTGGAGCACAGCCTCCGCTAAATTCTTTAAATGTTAATGCATACTACAGATGTAGATGTTGTAGAAGCCCCACTTTGGACTGCATGCTTGCTGAGCTGCTGCTGCCTTTTGGCTCCATTCCCAAGGTCCACTGTTTAGAAAAAAAACAAGTGTTGTTCTCCGTTCAGCCATGGGAAGTCAAGTAGAACAGCTTGCTGACTTTTAAACTGAGATAAACTGACATTTTGTGCTGCAATGCTCAAATTTGCTTCTGCTGTGTGTGGCATTATGAGACCCACCTGAAGTGTTAATGTGGGATACATGCAGGATGCATCAATGGTGACTTCTACAACTGCGGGCACATAAGACCGATTCAAACAGATTATCATCAGTTTGTTTCTGGACGACTGCCTCCAAGTGTTAAGGAGCATTTAGAGACATTCGGAAACTCTAAACCCAAGACGTTAGCAGAGCAATGACCGTGGCATTCTGGTTACAGAGTCCGTCCCTCAACTGAAAGGTCACAGCTTCGATCCCTGCTACAGCTAATGTGTCCATCAGCAGTCATGTGTCCTGAACAAACCACTGACCCCCTATCTGCTCGCTCATTGTACGTCAGTCTGGATAAAAGAATCATCTAAATGCCTGGAATGTAAATGCATGGTCTCATAGAAGGTTTCATACATTATCTTGAGGAACAGTGCTGAAGAATAGGTTCCATAATTCACCATTTACATGGCAATCCATTTGTCACAAATGCCTAATGTCATTGTACAAGCTGTAAGAATGTCAAATGTAAACCCCTCTTGCTCTATAAGCCATTGGCCACCTGTTTTCAAAGCCAAAAACATGGGAAAACGGGGCAGTGCTGGTCACAGTTGTTGTAGTTGTCACAGACAGCTGAAAACCTTTTAGATGCTCAGCACTCTTACGCTACAAGTCAAAATATTTCTAACTTCTAGCAAGCTAAACAGCTCAGACAGCAACACGCAACAGTGCATCCTTTCCATTGAGGATACTGAGAACAACAACAACAAAAAAAGAAAAAGCCAGCACTGCAAATAGAGATTCAGCACGGACACACAAGCAAGTAGGTTTCTTGAATTTCAGGTGTGACCCCTCACACTGACAAGTCTACCTTTTGGTTGTCAGGGGGATTATCTTCTGGTTTGCTGACGGCATCGGCGTAACAGAAGCAACGTCGGGGTTGAAATGTCTTTATCCGCTGTGCTTTTTCTAGCGTGAAGTCCAATTCCGGAATGTGTTCGAAGGTCGATTTTGCCGAAGCCAGTTTTACCGTGGGAACACAGTTTTCTCTAAGACAGGGCGTGTGAATGCGACACGGCGCGTTGCTGCGGCGGCTCCTGGCTTGAAGTGCTGTACGTTGGTGACATTTGATTGGTGAACCAAAAAAAAAAAAAAAAGTTTCAGTGCTTTTCCCGGGTGTTTGCAGATACAGTCTCTTGAAAGAAGCATACTCGAATCACCCCCGAACCCCACCCCAACCTCCCACCTCGTGAGACTCTTTCATCGTTCACATCAGGCCACCTCCACCTCCCCTAGAGCAGATTTCTCTGTTTTCATGTCACAGGTTGGGTTCATGTTTTACCTATGAAGAGTTTCACTCCAAAATGAGATAGCCACTTTTATAAATGTGACAGCTACTCTTACAAAGTGACTGACAGCACAAAATTCAATCAAACTATGGTACTTTGCAAAGGCTAGTAGGTAAGTCCTTGGTTGACAGAATGATATAACACTTTTACAAACCAGACACTCACTATTTTAGAGATATTGAATTATGAATTTCAGGTAATGATTGTTTTCCAAGGTGTTCCAAGATATTTAGTGTTTTGGAAGAGAACTCTTCACGTCCCTTTAAAAGTGAGAACATCATCTTGTCTTTACACAAAGAGTCGTACATTGGCAGAAAGTCTTCCACCATAGAATATTAACAAAATAGGATATCAACAAACATAAATATATATACAAGTGTTTGTGCAGGCATACATGAGCGTGTGTAGATATGTGTGGATGAGGTTGTGTGTGCGTATGTTTTCTCGATAGTCCATAAATATCGCTTTGTTTCTATAATTATTTTTTTTTTCGTCGTAATATTGTGAATCTGTTTACAGAAGTTCTTCAGTTCCACTTTAAATAAACAAGATAAAAACATACTCAAGCACAGCCACACTCCTCCACGATCATGTTGGGAACGTCCCGCTTGACGATGTTGTACTCATCGTCAAAGTAGAGCATCGACATGGTGCTGAGCTTGGTGGGAATGCAGCAGGAGTTCATGGAGCCCGGGCTCATCCCTCTCATGCGGTACTGGTTCACCACGGCTGTGTGGAAGGACGAGGCTGAACCAGGCACACCTGCCATGTACGCCGGGCAGTTCCCCTCGCAGTAGTTCCCAAAGTAGCCCGACGGCGCGATGATCCAGTCGTTCCAGCCAATGAGCCGGAAGTCTATGTAGAACTGCTGGCGGCAGCACAGGCTGCTGCTGCCGTCGCACTCCAGCCCTCGCTTGCGGATGCGGTGCTTGTTGTCAGCCTGTCGCGCCTGCACCACCAAGAAGGGCCGATGGGACTCGTCGTTGTGATTGAGCAGCACGGGCAAGACCCCGTCCGCCTCACAGCCCTCACAGCGCACGTCCAGGTTCTGACGCCGGTCGCCTTTCTCAAACACCAACTGGACGGCGTCGGTCAGCGTGAAGGTGTGCCAGCCACTGCGCTTCAGCTCCACTCGCTTCTCCACCAGGTTCCACTTGCTGCCCAGGCCAGGCTCCTGGTAGTACACCTTGACCGTGACCTTCCGTCGCGGACGCATCTCCAGAGGGACAGGCAGCAGCTTGAAGTAGAGCCAGAGGGTGGCCTGCGTCACGTAGAGGTTCTGGTTCCCCTCGTTGGAGATCAGGAAGAACAAGCTCGACTTGGACGTCACCAGCTCATCTAAGGAACAAAGAGACAGCAATATAAATAATTAGCCATTCATTTTGATACAAAAACTAGGCTGTCTGTCCCAAAACGGGTTAATCACATTCCCAATACTGTTGGGGAAAATTCCAATTAAGATACCAGCTTTGTGCATGAGTGGACGCAGCGTTGGAGCATTTTAAGAACTTGGGACATTTCAAGCAAATGGTCCTAAACTGAGGTGGGATGTTTCTATTTTGTGCAGAGGCCATGATCAACCATGCCTGTCTGCATATCTGCTTCTCGTTTGGGACATTTTGAGAGCAAACAGTCACAAACCAGATTGAGCACTGGAGAGTTAGAGGATGTGAACTTTGGGAGCAGCCTAAAGCAAGACAACAGGCCCTGGCCTCCTCTTGGTTCAGAATGGCATGAATCCTGCGGACTGTGACAGGAAGGCGTTGGGCGCACGGCCACTTGGCCTCCAAGTCGGTCCAGATATGAGAAGAGGGGCTTAAGAGAGCAGTGCACAAAGGTTCAAAGGCTTCCTGGTGAATGGCGCCTGAAAATGAGAGCTTATGGAGTCTAACTGTCCACACAATGAGCGCGGTGATGTAAAAAAGGGGGAGCGCGTCAAAGGGCCAGGCAGCGCGGGCGAAGTGGCAGCACTGGAAAAATAATGAGGCAGGAAAACCATTTACATGACATTAGTCATTCCTATTCCCAGTTATTGTCTCATAAACCATGCCTGTTCTTCCACATGAAGCCTTTCTTTTTTAGGGGATATCAGCTCATTTGTGGCACCATTTTATAATGTTAGAAAAAGGAGAAAACAAAGAGTTCAAATCCAAGAGTTTGATTCCAAAATGCATGAAACATCCCTTTAACATCAGTATCTTCAGGCCATTCATTTGTCATTCAGTATCTGTAAAATAAAGACCAGATCCACGCTTCAGTGTCATCATTTGTCAACTGATGACTTTAGTGACCCGATAGTCTAAAAAACGGCTATTATTTATCATTATTAACATTACAGCGTGTAATTATAATGCATTTATGCACAAAATGAGTTATCTCTATCCAAGAGATAACTCATTTCAGCCTTAGCAGGTAGAGAGACCATTGCACAACACATGTATTCTACCAAAGTGCATTTGAGCCAGATATTAAGCTGCACTGAACGAGAAGGGATTGTCATTGCTGGTTATCCCAGTGCAGATGTATCCTTTATGAACCTAAAACCTATCTAGAGTACACAGGGTGAGCCCAGTGAGAATAACAAACAATTTGTAATAAACTGTTTAAAAAGAAAGATTAGGTTCTCCCTGTCCCCTACTCTGATTCCCTCGCTATTTTGTCACAGTCCTCAATAAAAATGAATGAAGACTGAAATTTGGCAAGAGCCAAGGCCAAAGCAGAGCAGCCCTGCACGTCTCTCCGGTTCATCTGGCTATTTATCGAGCCTGTGTGTTGCCTTGTGTGCCTCACTGCAAGCCAGTGTTCCCATTAGGCATGATAAAGCTTCTCAATGGAAAAGAAACATGTAAATATGGAGAGCTCGGTTATGGGAGAGTCACTCTAAACCAGTGAGAGAGCAGTGCCTAGTCATGACCCTCATTGCAGGCTGCAGATGCAGAATGGCGAACAAATCCAAGCAAAGAATTTCTCCTTTTCAGGTTGTTTCATTTGCTCAGTTATCAGAGGGGGCCTGCAAGCTTAAAATGACCCAGAACTTAGAGAGAAAATAATATAAATTGGAGAAAAATGTGCCATAAATTGTCTTGAAACACCCAAAATTATATCCCATTCGCTCTAAATATAATAAACACAAAAATGGTCATGTGATTCTCACAAAGACATTTGTTGAAACATTCGTTTAATGCACAAAATTAAGTCTTAGCTGCACCATAGATTCAGTAAATGTGTGTGTGCAGCAGCTTCTTTTATGTCAAGCAACCCTTGTGTTCACAGGCATTATACCTGCTTTATCCAACCATCTTTTATTGTGGTGAGTTAAAAGCCTCGCCGAGTTTGCCGCTCCTGCTTTTGTGACCGTTTCACCGCCATAGCCGCCGCAGAGCGAGCGAGCCACATGGAGAGGCTGAGTGACACCTGTCAGGTGAAGCAGATTAGAGCCGCACACCAGGTCTGAGCCGCCTGAACTCCCAGCGAAGCCAGCCCGCAGAAATTGAGATTGACAGACCCTCAGCTGTTCGTAAGGAGGGAAGCAGGAGTGCAGGACGTGAGAGCGCATATGTTGGAAAGGACTTGACGTGGAATCTGAGGTCCAGGAGGTGAACTGGAGATTTTGTGGCTGGACATTTGCATTTGCAATCTGGCTTGCCATCATTTTGGAAAAAACATTAGAGATGTTTCTGACTTTGATTGTTTCTGTAATGCTCAGACTGTTTTTAAAGCAGTAATCCCTAAGATTTTTTTCTTTCTAAGATCACCATGGTGTTCCTGGAGATCACCTGTCAGTCAAACAGGAACTTGGACTTTCTGTCGATGGAGTTTGAGTTTCTCTTTTGGCGATCACTGCTCATGCTGCAGTCCTTCCTCTGTTTAATACTCACTTTTTAGCATATGCAAAAACAGTGACATAATCCCTGATTGGTCAAGAAGATTGTCTCACTCCAGGGACAAGTCTCAATACTGAGAATAATGGTTTGAGTAAATCTGTGCCTTCGTGTTTGGAACAGCAAATGGAAGCGATTTAATGAAGGCGAACATGAAAGTTGTTCTACAAATCAGCGAAACAAATTTATTTAGATGAAAAATGCACATTGCTCTCCAGTAAATGAAATTACAAGGGAGAAGCAAGCGAAATGGGCGGGGCCGGCAATCAGTGTGAGTCTTTTTTGCGAGCCTCCACATGCATTACCTCACCGCGCACACACACACACACACACACACACACACACACACACACACACAGGGCAGGTAATCTCTGTGTTATTACTCAACAGCTTAGATGTTGGACCACACACTGCCATGCAACGGGCTTGTAGATACAACACAGCTGTCAAGTTGGCAGGCAGAAATCGAGGCGGGCGATAAGAGGCTGCAGAATGGAGACGAATGCTCTGTTTGTCTGCAGGTGACTTTCATGTCGATGCCGCGGCTGTTGTGTGTCCATCAACAGCCTCGTACCGCGCCGCCAGCCGCGCGCTCCCTCCGAGCTGCTCTGGATCAAAGCCACGGCTGAAATGCCTTAAATGTACATGTAAGTGATGTCTGTGGTGTCGAGAAGTGGGTGCTACCCTCAGTCTGAGTCCTCACGGGTGAAAAAGAAAGGGGGTGAAAAAAAAAAGGCAGCTAAAACGCTTAAAATGTAAACAGGCTTGCTAATTAGCAGCCGCCACATGCAGGTAAATATTTGAAGTTGTGCCTCGATTTGTGTCGTCCGTCATGTCTCGCTGGTGGATTAAATAAAGCCGCTGAAGCTACAAAATCAGCAAACAATGAAAACAAAGTGGAAATGCCCGAGAGAAGATTATTCAATGAAAGGTGGTGAAAGGATGAGAGGAGGATCTGCTGTCAAATGAGGAGCAGCTAAATTCATTAATGAAGGACTCAGTGGAAGAAGAGATTATCTCAATGGAACCTTCCTGGATATAAAGGTTGAACAAATAAATAAATAAAAAATTTAAAAAAAATTCATTGTTTATTTTATTTCCATTAATTTCATTAATTTATTTGTCTTTATTTTTTTATGAATTTATT
>OMLB01029475.1:0-10425 GCA_900302555.1 Myripristis jacobus | reverse complement strand
TTTGTGTGTGTGTGTGTGTGTGTGTGTGTGTGTGTGTGTGTGTGTGTGTGTGTGTGTGTGTGTGTCTGTGCGCGCATACATGTTTATTTGTGTGTCCGTGACTCCCCAAGGGTGTAAATTCACAGGTGGCTTGGTTGGCACGGCCGTGGGCATTTCCAAACAGTCGTTTACGCAGCCTCTCCTATAAAAGCCAAAATAGAAAGCAGCAGAACGCAGTGGCTTCTTCAGTCTCGTCTGTTGTCTGCATCTGTTTGGCTTCTCCGAGAGCCTGGGCCGCTTTGTGGAGCTCGCAGACAGAGAGGAAACGCTAGACAGTCTGCTCGCTCTCAACCTGTTGCTCCTCTGTTGCATTAATCTGATAAATTTGACAGCATTGCTGAAGTCACTGGGGATGTCGCCGTGCAGACACATTCGTTTCTGTTGTGGTTGTAAGTGATGTGAAGATATTGAGACAAACTTCAGTGATCCCCGTGGTGAGGTTGCAGCATCAGTACAGCTCCAGAGAATAGCATACAAAGAACAATACAGCAGATACACAAATAAATATGAATTAAAATATTGTTTAAATAAATAAATTTGATTTTGGTTGTGCGCATTGAATTCAAACTCCATACAAACACCAAATCCCTCAAAAACACAAGCTCTCATTCTGCTGCAACACAGGACCAAAACAAACATGGAGGTGGAGCATTTTCCTTCTTCACCTCCTGAATTCTTTGGTTTTCTCTCACACATCATTGGAATGGTTAGGGTTAGGCTTAAACTACAGGACATCACGACTTGTAGATATATTTGAAGTGATGAACCCTCACTTACTCCAAGATGACAAGGGATACATCCCTACCACTTTCTCACTACCAGTACAGAATGCATCAGCATTTGGAAATAGCAGGGTAAACACAGGTGTGACTAATGACATTCATCTGCAAGACTTGGATGTAACAAAAGCTTAATTAATGTGATTAGTAACACCTGTGTTTACCCTACTATTTCATGTCAGAATGGCCGCTGTGATAAAGGTCTATACCCTGATTACTTATCTGATCCATTATTTTCTCTGAACAGTGTGAGTTGCACCGTTAGTATTGGTAATTTAGGCTTCTGAATACAGAATACAGGCTTCTGTGTGCAAAAAGGGACAAAATCAAGGGAGTTTGCTTTTATTTCTGACATTACATAGGGCTTAGATATAGATTAGATAGATTAGATATATATAGATTAGATATATATCGGTATCAGATATAAATTAGATGTAAATTTTGGGTAAAATGTCCTCATCTCTTGCACAATTCCAGTACGGAGATCAGTGCATCCTGAAAGATAACCTGTGCAGCTGCAGGCTCCGATCTTGAAATTTTTATGATGGAAAAATCTTTGTCTGTGAGCCCTGATGCAAATCTGTTTGTCTCTCAGACTCAGAAGTCGGTGAGCTTCGAGAAGAGGCTCTGGCCGTCCTGACAGCCTCGGAGCTGGTCGCCTCCGACGGCCCCTCCGCCACCACGCTGCCGGGCAGCACCCAGTACCTGCTCAGCCTGGCCCGGGTGGCCCTCAGTGCCTGCGTCGAGGCCCCGGAGCTGTGGGGGGGTGCTCAGGTCAGGACGGGGCTCCTGGAGCGCCTGCTGCTGAGCCCGCAGTACGAGGTGAGGGAGCTGCTGCTGGACGGGCTCCTGACGAGGCTGAGGGAGGAGGAGGAGGAGGAGGAGAGGAAGAGGAGACCTCCATGGCTGGACGAGACCACCCTGTCTAACCTGACCAGCCTAACTCTTCACGAGACACACCCCCAGTGTCTGGCCAAGGTGGGACCACACACACATACGCCCTCACTCACACACACACACATACACACACACAAAGAAACATTACAGGGGGTGCATTTGTTTCTTTGAGCACTGTATATGTGTCTGGTTGTTTTATAGCGGTGCATGCATACATAATCTCCTGTGCACCACTCTTCTGTGTGTGTGTGTGTGTGTGTGTGTGTGTGTGTATGTCAGCACTAGGAGACTAAGCCATGACTGATGCCTCTCTCTCTACCAGTTAAAGCCATCAGAACCACAGGCCATAAGCAGCGTAATCCCTGATCCCTTTCATCGCACAATAAGGAACCCTTCCCATATGAATTCATCTCTCCTGTTAATCATAACTGCGCTGAACCACAATGACAATCGCTGCAAATTGATTACACGTCCAAATCCATATTCCAGAGGCTTGCGTGAGAGGCTAATCGGCCGCAGGAGGACACGCCAAGCACATTGGCAGCGAGCGAGCTCTCTCTTTCTAGTCCACTCTCTCACTCAATTACTCACTTACTCACACAAGAGGTTTGGTAAGTTTCCACTCTAACAAGTTTTGGAGGGTAAAAGGCAGCCTATTTCCTGTTTCGGGACAGTGGGTCGTATTTCAGTGTGTTCATAAAGTGAAGACAGCCAACCAGCAACTCTGCTCTGTCCTTCTCTGTCAGTCCTGTCATTAACACTCCTCCAGAACTGACAGGACTCAGCACTGCTGGGAATGGGTGTGTGTGTTTGTGTGTGCTTTATATCTGTTGTGCTTCTTTACCCTGTGTTCATGTGTGTGCGTTCCTTGGCGAGCGCTGCTTTACTGCCCAGCCGTTAATGTTTTAAGTGTCGGCCCCGTTAAGTGGAGCCTCCCCCTCCGCCAAGGACACGCCAACCCGACGGGCCAGTTGCCATAGCTCGCTCTGGACTCCGCTAAAGCATTCTGGGAGAGCAGCGGCAGGCCAAGGCCGCGGTGTGGGTCTGCTGCACAGCCCTGTAAAGAGGCTTTCAAAGTCTGTAGGAAAGTAACCTGTCATATTCTGCTCCTGATTGGCGATACATGCGCTGAAGAGATGGCACCGCCTGGAAAAGACGGTAGCCTGAACAGCCTCGAGGTGACGCTGCGATTAATTTGCATTTACTTGCATCTTCGAATGCATCCCATTCAAAGCCTTGGAGGAAATCCTGACCACACATGTGGAAAGAAGCAGCTTGTGAAAAACAGGCTTTGTTAAGATTGCTTCGTCCTTGGGTATATGTGGAACAGATGTATGTAAACAATAGATGCTCAAAAGTAAAAGCCAGCACTGTTCATCGAGAGCCTGTGATCCACGCAAGATTTCAAAATAAGAGTATTACAGCAGACCAATCCTGCAAATCCTACTACACAAAACCACACCGCTGCACCATATAAGACCACTTTGTTTGGTTCATGTGTCACTCACATTGTCTGCCACAACAGAAGATCAAGGGAAGAGTCCATGGATTGGGCTCTGTCTGTCCATCACGTGTGCTTTCTGAGCCTCGGTTGGCCTGCTGCTAAAACTTTGGGAAATGAAGGATTTTGGCACGAGCATTTTGAATATAAACCTGATTGTCCCACCACCAGGCCCGTAGGCCCCCGTTCTCAGTGTCTTGGTCACTGTTGGATCAAAATTTGATGAACATTTGGGGAACGATATGACTGAATGGCCCACCACAGCGCTGCCAACAGGCCAAAAAGTCTCCAAGTTTAAGCAGCAATGCCTCAGACACCACATATCACACATGAAAAAAACATAATTGCTTTAACCATAGGAGACATTTGGATGTTTGAGCAAAGGAAATTCAGCCACATCTCGAGGCCATAGATTAGATTTGAACTTACCTGGGTCTAAGGTGTGTGCCATAGTCTACTGAGCTTTTAGGAAACCCCTAAAACTCAAAGCTCTGGCCAGCACTGCTACGCACATCAGTGTATGGCAACTGTGTTTTATGTCTCTGTGTGTGTTTCTCTGTTCATGCAGGGTGGGCGTCACAGTTTATTTGCATGGCTCAGCTATGAAAGCCTGAACATGTCTGCGCCTGAGTCTTCGTGTTTTCACGTGACTGTGTGTGTTTGAATGTGTGTGGGTGTGCAGTTGATTGTCTATTGTGAGATGGGAGCTCATTAAAACAGACTGTAAAAGTCAGCAGCAGCAGCAGCGATGGTCAGGCCAGCTGGAACTGGAGCTGCCAGTTTAATACCTGGCAGACAGACAGGCACGCAGATGGCTGGATGCACAGAGAAAAAGACACTCACACACAATAGTGGGAATTTTATACAAGTATTTTTATGTGAATTATGATGAATAAAATTAGAAAATCTGAATGCAAAATGTCCTCAGTGCTGCAAAATATCTTTTGAACTTGAGGCATGAAAGTTGAAGTTAACATTTTTTCCGCCCATAAATAAATGATGCAGCGACTGGAGGAAATTAATTTGTGAAATAACAGCATAGATATAGACTTTGCATGATCAACCGGATGAATGGCTCAGTGTCATTGCCATTGAGACGTGCAAGCACCGGGGCTGCAACTTACTATTTTTGTTGTCGATTAAGCTATCGATTGTTTGTTTGATTAAAAATAACGGCAAAGCTCATGGGAAGCCAGCAGAGCCCAAAGTGATGTCTTCATACTGACCATCAGCCCCCAAAAAATATTAACATGGCCAGAGAAAAGTAAGTAAATCTTAGCATCTCAGTGATTTTAGTGAAGTTGGAGTCCGAAAATGTTAAGAATTTTTGGACAGAAAGAAAGAAAGAAAGAAAGACAGTCACGCTAACAGATACTGGAAAAAGTACCTCTATAGGTCTGCCTTCCTACCGTCACTTTTTACTGCTCTCCTGCACAAACACAGTCACACATGCACACACACACACAGACGAGGTGCATGCACGCTCTCGCTCTACCCTACACAGATCCCATAAAGCAAGCTTTATTTTAAAGCTCTAATAACAGGCTATGGCCTTGAAAGAAATAATAATCATTGAGATACGCAGGAGGAATGTCAACATGTGTTCTCGGCTGGATGTGTGTGTTTTAAAGGGGGTCTCGTGAGGAGGAAAACAAGACGTTCCTCCTCAGACTCGGTCAACCGCCTCGTTCCCTCCCTCCCGCTCTGACCAGGCAAAGAAAACAGCGTGGAGGTGAAGCGGGGAATGAGGGGCCCTGGAGGTTAAGCTGCAGAGATGCTACGGCTGTGGACTGGACAGAGAGATGAATGGGTGTGTGCGTGAATAAATAGGTTGACGAACAAATGAATGGATGATGGCATTTTTAGACCTGTTCAGTGGAATCACAACTGAACAGGTTTGAAAACTAGGGCTGTACAAAATCAATTATCACAATATCTTTGACCAAATACCTTGATATCGATATTGCGACAGGGATTACTGTTGGTGCTTTCATAAGATATTTAGACATACGAGATTTTTGCTAAACAATCACAGCTAGAACAGTCTAATAAGGTCAGAAAATTGCATTTCTTTACTGTAACACAGCCTTTAGAATCAGGAAAAGACATCACTTGTACCGTATCACAATATTACAATATGTGAAATACCAGACAGTATCTAGTTTCATAACTACACAACAGTCCCAGCAGATTTTGGTTGATGTAATTAACATCATCATGGATTTCCCATATATGAATCTCCATATACGGTTGCACAGTTATCTGGCACACCAACAAATGCTGCCACCCATGGCCAAGCTGTACTTTTCATCACAGTCTATCAGCTGTGTGGGGGATACAGCATCAGAAACTGGCTGACAGCAAGAATTACTTTTCCCTCTGTTCTCTGCTGCAGATAGTGGAAGTAGGAGAGATAGCGTAGGGTGGTAAGGTCAGAGTATGAAGCGCTGAAACAAAGTTTAGCTCAACTTATTTTTGTAGCTCGTCACGCCCATCATGCAGTGACGAGTGTCAGGCGTGCATGTGTTGCTTGTTGGCTTTGTCGCCTGCCCTATGAATATAGCAGCATACGGCGCAGCCAGCCGATAACTAGTGTGTCTTGGTAAAAGAAGGGCAGCAAGGAAGAAATATATGGTGATGATTATCCATATGATGATTCCTGACTTCTCTGACACCTCGTGGATTGACCGATGATGGAAAGAGTGGGGGAGGGGGAAATGTGGGCCCCTGTCACACCTGACATTACATCCATCCAGTGATTAACCACTTTATCTGTCAAATGTCATAGTCGTGTTGGTGAATAGGGATAAACAAATGACTCTAAAATATATTAAGATACTGATGATGCTCGATGTAATTATGTTGATGATTTATGATAATGGTGGTGACAAAATCCAGCATCATTATCTCTGTGTCTTGCTTGTTTCCCCACTCTTGAGTATCCTAACAATCTGTTTTTGGCAAGTTTGTCTCTCCCTGAGTTTCCTGACACCAGATTGATTTGCATGCACTTCTTTGTTGGATCCACTGAAGAAGCTGTATGTCAATTAGTGGGATATGACATTTAAACATTTATGCTAATAATGAGGCCAAACACACAGTATATCTGGTCATCTGAAGTCTGAGGATCATCCTGAAGTTAACTTGTTTCCACATACAAGCCAGTCATGGGGAGGAGTGTTAGGACCCAGTGGGACGGGGTCATAGAGTGACCCCCACAGAGAAATGTTAGTGATTTGAGTCTGAATGCCCTAGCAATTCCATGCATCTTTGCACAGATGCATTTATTTATGTGTATCTATGTGTGTGTGTGTTTGTGAGAGAGAGAGAGCAAGAGAGTGTGTATTCATGGTTAGGGTGTGCATAGGGAGGATCTGGTTGTCGTTGGTAAAAATACCCCCGGGGGCATCTCAGCAGCCACACAGCAGCGAGGACACCAAAGCTGTGTTGATGGATGGGCCTGAGCAGCCTCCCTCGCCGCCACTCGGAGCAGCGCATTCACAAAGGCACTGTGACGCTTTATGTGGCTGTTAAACCGTTTTAAAAAAAAAACAGACATGATTCACAAATGACACACCGTGGGTGGAAAGTGCACTTAATTGTACTGGAAAGAAAATAGTGACACAGGGCACCGTTGCTGTGCATATATATTTTATTTGCTTTGCCCATAAAATAATCCCTTTCTACTGATAGAAGGCTCAGTACAAGGTGTGTCCAGTTTACAAACAAACACAGCTAATTCCCACTGGCAGTTCAGCTTAAATAGTTCACATCTTCACGTCTCTAAGGCACCTGTGATTGCAAACCAAACATCCCAGGCAGGCTGTTTTGAAGAATATTGATTATTTCAGCAAACTGAGCCCACAAGTATTCACCTTTATATGTCGCAGAGTTATGCAGTTATTGATTTACTTCATGTTATCCAGGGCTAGAGAGAGCCTGCCTCTGCGTCCAGACACCTGTTTCTCTGCTCTGCAGTATCTCAGCTGGCCAGCTGGCTGGCACTGGATGTTTTGCAAACTGTTTCCATGGCTTGGTCCAAAGACATGATATATACCTACAAGCAGTGAGTCAAAGGCAACTGGACTTACTGTCTAATGTTGAAGACATTTTGCTAATCACTTGAAAAGCTTCCTGAGATCAGACGAGTAGCAAAACGTCTCCAGGATTTCATGCAAAGTCCAGTTGCCTTTGAGTTACAACCTGTATGACTTGGATGAGTGAAAACCCTCATTGATCTGTTATTTATACATTTGTATGAAGTGCAATCAGTGCTGATTGTGTTTGCATCTCTCCGTGATTCATTGAGTCGGACGTAAAATGATACTATCTACAGTCACCATTCAATTCTTCAACCTTTCAACCCTGAGGGAATCTGTCATGGAAGTGAGAGTGACTGTGTTTTGTTAGGTAAAGTCCTCCATCTCTCTCTCTCTCTCTCTCTCTCTCTCTCTCTCTCATACGTTTTCCTCTCTCTCTCTTTCCTGCAGGTCCTCCAGGTGTTGTGTGTTTTGAGCTCCAGCTGTGAGCTCCAGTGGAGGGACGGTGCTCAGAATTTGTCCCAGGAGGAGGTCCTGCTGCACCTCCTCTCTCTGGCTCAACAGTCTGCTCACAGGTCAGAGCACACACACACACACACACACACACATACGCACACATGCACATACACAAACCCTTTTTTGTACAAACCCTTTTTTACTTGATTGTAAATTTCCTTGTATTTGATTGGATTTACATCCAGATGTAAATCCACAAGTGCAACCTGCACATAGTTGTTATAGCTGTTATAGTGGTTGTTTGTTTACTTGTTTTTTACTTTTTTTTTTTCTAGCCCCTTCTGTTTACTTTTTTTTTAATTTAAGTTATGTCAGTTTGCACTGTTCACTTTTCTGTTTGCACTGAGAGTTTTAAAGTTTGCCAGAGTCAAATTCCTTGTATGTGAACGCATACTTGGCCAATAAAGCTGATTCTGATTCTGATTCTGACATGTAGGTGATGTTCAATGGCAGGAAACTTGTTTCTCCACGTTGTAGACACAGGCTCATCAGTTACTGGACTGTCCCAGCAGATTTTGTCACATAACCTACCCTATCTACTACTTCTAATTACTATTTATTTTAAAGATTTTTTTAAAAATGCGATTACTGAGATGTAACCACAAGATGGTCAATTTTATTTTGCTTGAAAAAACTGTGTGTGTGTGTGTGTGGTGGACCTGATTTCTTTTTTTAATTATCAAGTGTGACTGCATGGAAAGAAGTAGAGTTATTGTACTTCCATTGGCAGGAAGATCAGATTTTTCAGCACTTAATGTTTGATTAAATTGCCGGGACGATTGATGGATCTTTTTGGCCGTGGCTACAGTGTTTCTCTTTCTTGAAATATAACCGTGCATGTGCCGTGACTCTTGTTGAGGAAACAGTTGAGTTGTATTCAAACTCTGTTTTCCTCCGTCACAGCACAAACAGGCAAATTGTTCACATTGAATTTGAAATGGTTCCTCATCCGTTTCTTTCAAACCATGTTCCGCTCCTTGAGCCGAATACCTTCTTCATCCGACTCGGGCCCCTGTGATCACCACAACATACAGCGGGGAAATGCCCCTCGCAAATTTTACCTTATCAAGTTTCAAGGCAAATGCAGGAAAAAGAGGCGACTGTGTGACCCCAAGACGGCCACTCCCACCTGAAAACCTGCTGCCACAACAGTTCCCTATAGCGATAACATACCTTCTTTCAGCTGCGATGGGTGGAAGAGGCATGAATACACTGCAGGGCAAGGTGCAACCACACACTCACTGTTTTTCCTGTCTTGTTCTCGCTGCCTCCACCTGTGAATGAGCCCTCACATGGCTGTGGCAGGCCGGCTGTCAGGCCTGCATTCAGAGCCAGAGTCCATGCAGGAGGGACAAAGGTTCACTGGCTGCACCTTCACCCTGCACCTGGACGCCCGCTGTGCACCGCTGGCCCCTCTGTGTGTGTGCACACATGTGGGCGGCTGATCGTCTGTCCTTTCAGTCTCTCAGTGAAGGAGAGGAAACTGACTCTTTCCCCCACTAGTTTGCAGAACTGCTTTCATTAATTTTGTTGCTAAATTACGTTTGAAAGCAGATGATGGTTGGTTTCATGACAGAGCAAACACATTACATTATGTCTAATGTAAACCTGTCACCTATCAATTTACCTACTTAGTTATAATGTATTTGTTTATTTATTCATTTATTTTGTGTTTTTGTTTTGTGTGTCTGGGAGATTTACCATATGTGTGCTGCAAAAGCAAATGTCAATAGACCGCTCCGCTCGATGGAAATGTTCTTACAAGATGTTTGAAAATTTCATCCTTCGGCAATAAAGTGCATTAAAAAAAGAAAAGAAAGGACCAAAATGGAAGTGAACAATCTTGTCTGGTGTACCGTCTGGTGCACATCATCAAGTGTGCACATCTCTTTTAATAATTTCCCAGTTTGGGATCAATAAAGTAAATCTATCTATCTATCTACACGTTGTCAGGCCAAGGCACTGAAGGCATGAACGCTGTTTAATCAGAGCAGAACAGCAGTTTGGGAGGCGCTCCTCATGCTTACGCTATAGCTCAATAAACAGATTTTATATATAGATTCTGTAAGCAGATCTGTAGGGACAAGATTTTAGTATCAGAAGCGTTAAGGTTTCTGTCTCCTCTGCAGTCCAAGTAGTTACTATTTGTAGTCTGAGTGGTTTTATGAAGGTAAACAGTCCACATGGGGAGCGAAAGAGATGGAACGCAGAAATGTTGTCTGGACCTAAAGCACCTACAAAAAGTATTGATGTATTGTCTGTAAAAAGCGTTGTGTGACATGTGGAGAAACATTTGACTCGTGTTTTGAAAGAAACAGAAAAAGTTTCCAGCTTGTTTCTGGCCACACTGGAAAACCTGAAAAATTGGCTGCTGCCCTCAGACGATAGCTGATGGGTTCTGAGATTAAAGAGAAAAAGATTTTGTTTGGCAATATTGGGAAAAAGTGATGTTTCTGCTAACCTAATCCCTCATCAGAATAAATGTCAAAAATTAAATATAAACTGGTAGGTTGCATTTCCTCTGTTTGTTTTAACCATCATATATATAGAACACATTCACCTGTGGGAGACAAACCAATAATTATTTTTGTGTGTGTGCACATGTCCGTGCCTGTGCTGAGCCCCTGTTACATGAACCCCATTCACTGATTTG
>OMLB01029474.1:0-12008 GCA_900302555.1 Myripristis jacobus | reverse complement strand
AGACAGAGAGTCCTACTCTCTAGCTGCTGGACTGGCTCTGGGCATGGTGTGTCTGGGGGTGAGTTACATGCACAAAGACACACTCACACACACTGTATACATTTACACACACACACACACACACACACACACACTCACACACACACACTATATGGCTTTGATCAAATATTTGCAGATAATTCTCAGTGTTTGTTGTAACCTGCATGGTGTACCTGCTAGGTTTATTGCATCAGGGCAAATCAAACATTTGGTGCTCACTGGATTGGCACTGATGCATAAATCCAGTTCCCATCAGTCATTCAATTTATATGGTATCCTGGAATTTTGAGAGCTGTATTCCAGACAGGGAAAGTCATGGAATCGGATAGCCACTCTGGGGAAAACTGGGCATGTAAGGGAATTTTACTGCACAGGAATACAACAGAATATGTTTTGCTACTTCTTTCATGCACCCATTTTATCAGATGGTGGTTTTTAGCCCTGCTCGAGGTGGAACAAGCCAGGAAGGAAAAATGTTTTTAGGTTGTTGAAACACTCCGACTAGGTTATGGAAAGAGACGGAGAAGTCACAGAACATTACATCATGGGCACTATGAGAACCCTGCGTAAATAAAGTCTAAAATAAACCATTTGGAAATGTTTTACCCGTTTACTTTCCAGGAATGGCTTAACTGGAATATACATGCCATCATTGTGCTTCATAGCATTAGTAGTTGAGGACCAGAGAGTTTCAGTTCATATTTCAGTGTGATTTTCATTAAAGCCATTTTCCCTCACTAACTAAACAATGCAGTGGTCAGTAGAAACGTGTCTCTTTTGCCTCTTCCGCAAAGATTTTTTCCCTGTAACATTAATTAATGAATAGGAGTGGGGAAAAAAACTGATTCACTTGTATTGCGATTCCTCTTTTTGTTTGTTTTTTTGCTTGTTGTTGTTTTTACTATTTGTTTAATCAATTTTTTTAATGGCACTGAATTGATTTAAAGTAAAGATTTAAAGATTGGGAAAGGGAAAAACTGGCATTTTCAAAGGGGTGCCTTGACCTCTGACCTCCCGATGTCTGAATGAAAACGGGTTCTCTGGGCAGCCACGCCTCTCCCCTTTGCAGACATGCCCACAGCTTCATGCAACTTTACATCCACAATCTAGAGGATCATTCAAAAAACAAAAGTCACAATAAATCATAATGTCGAATTGCAGTACCTGTAGAATCACAGTACATATCGAATTAGCACCCAGTTATTGTGATAGTATCGAATCGGGAGATAAGCATATCGTCCCCGCCCTATTTTTGAACAGATGCCGGCTCTAGAAGGTCTAGGTCACAGCCTGATGTTTACCACTGAAGTTAGAAAAGATTTTTTTAATCTCCAGTCTGGCTAGATAGCGTCTGAAATAAGAGAAATACACCACCAAATGACAAAATGGGCTAAGAGGGCACATTGCACATGGATGTTTTGAACTTTATTTTCCTTTTTAATGAGCGGGCCGAATGACACGATCAATAGACTGTAAATACATGCAGCTTCTGCATGCTCCCTTGAGAGCAACCACATGTAAATATGTCCCTAATGCATTTTGTGTTTCTCATTGTTCTTGTCAGTGAGAAAGAGGAAGAACAGAACGTCTCACACTGTTTCTCACTGACCTGTATCTCTCTCTCTCTCTTGTTTTTTTTTTCCTTGCAGCATGGAAGTAACCTGATCGGTATGACCGACCTGAATGTTCCCGAGCAGCTCTATCAGTACATGGTGGGGGGCCACCGCAGAGCCCAGGCTGGGGCTAATCGGGAGAGACACAAGTCCCCCAGCTACCAGATCAAGGTAGACTGACAGATGTACTCCTGCCTTTCAAGAATTTAGGAGAATTTAGCAGCTTGATAGTTGCATCGCCTGCCCCGTGTTTTTGACAAAACGGCAGAAAGTCTGAGAAAGTCTGACATGACTTACGTGCACGGTAATCAAAATGGCACTCACATGGACCGTGTCTTCTCAGGATGGTTGTTGAGATGTAAGTTTAGAAATACATTCTGCTGACTTTAGTCATTGCTGGCGGCTGAAGACCTCTAATACGGCCATCCAAGGACCCTCTATAAAAATCGTAGCTGTGTCTGTTTGTGTGACGCTATTAATGATTGTTCCAGGAGGGTGACACCATCAACGTGGATGTGACGTGTCCAGGGGCCACGCTGGCCCTCGCAATGATCTACCTCAAGACCAATAACAGGTGAGCACAGAAAAACAAGTGAACACAAAATAAAGCACTATATTCTGTACTTGTCATAGGTGACTGTAGGCGTCTTGATTCCTCACCTGACAAAAAGTTGTTTTGGTTGTGTTTTTCCAATCTCCAGGATTTTAGCCATATTGAGTTGATGAAATTCAGATAATGATTTTGTTCAAAATGAATATATATGGTTTTGGAAATTAGGTTTTTAAGTAGCTCAACCAAAAACGCAGTAGGCTGGTAGTATTAGGTAGTAGTGGGAGTCGTAACACAGGTGTTACTTGACATTAATTCAGATTCTGTTCCATTTGGGTCTAACAGAGCCAGGGTCCTGCTGTTCTTCATGTTGACTCACTGGAAGGACTCTGACTCACTTAAATGGAACAGAACCTTAATTTACGTCTTTAGTAACACCTGAGTTTTCCTGCTATTTCATGTCAAAACGGCTGCTGTGAAACAGTTATTTGACAAGCATGTTTTATGTAGCAGTTGCAGCTCAAATGTCCTTACAAACTGATTGGAAAAGAAATGACTCTCACTCTTACCCTTTTCTGCATGTGAACATGTAGCAGAACATCCTAACCTCGATGTGAATAATCAAACAGCGTAAATCACAGCTCGCTGAGTCCTATTTTCCCATTACACTGCAGATGAGCAACTCTGTTCCAGCCCCCTTCAAAGCTTAGCCGTCTTCTGCTATTGGTCAAGAGGTTTCAGTCCTCTCCGAGGCTCATCCGATGCCGTCTCCCTGTTGGTGGAGAGGGTACTGAAAGACAGCATTAACACCTCCTTGTCGCTTCCTGGTTCTGTCCCCCTAGGTCGATCGCTGATTGGCTGAAGGCTCCAGACACCATGTTCCTGCTGGACTTCATCAAACCTGAGTTTCTGCTGCTGAGGGTGAGTGTGGGAGTGCCAGTGTCAGTATGTGTGTTTTCCAGTTCAGTTCAGTTCAATGCAGTTTTCAGATTCAGAATAATGATAATGAAAAAAGGTGAAAAAATGTAAAAACGGATAAAAAAATATGTGTAGAGTATATATTGTGTAAAATAAATAATTAGATTAATGTAAATATTAGGCGTAGAAGGGTATACTATGTAGAGGTTATAGCAGAATGGAAACTATAATGAAAGGTATCAAAAGTAAAGAAAATGCAGTCGTAGACTATGCTGATCCATGAAATGCAGACAGCTTTTTTTTCTGCAGTCATTGTCTCTCAGGTTGTGGCACATCATGATGTGGCAGGTGGCAATGTTAACTCACTCACTTAAATGTCAACAGTCTCAATTTATTCAGGTCAGAGATGAGAGATTATTTGGTGAAGTCATCGAAATAAAGTTTTCTGATCTTTGAGAGCTAAATAGTGACAGACTCTTTCTTTCCCCATAGACTCTTGCGAGGTGTATTATCATGTGGGATGAGATCCTGCCTAATGCTGCGTGGGTCAGCAGTAATTTACCACAGGTGAGAAAATACACACACAGACACACACACCAGTACTAGGGCTATGAGGATAACCACATTACCGTCATCACTGCATTTTTTATCTTCCAAAAGTCACTTTGAGATAAGTCAAAATGTTGTATCTGCAGAGTGGAGGTTCGTAGACTTGACTTAAACCCTTTTGCTCTTTGGGTCATTCATGAACTTCCTCCAGCTGGTTCGGTACTTCCAAACCTTGTTGAATGTCTTCCATGAATGTTTCTGTAATTGTGTTGATACACTAGACGGATGATTGGTCCACCTAGCTTTACCAGGGCCCCGTTGGCCAGCGTGTTTCCAGGTGGGTCCAGACAAGCCTTTATGGCTACCGTAGCGGCCCGGATGGTCTCCACGGCCACCCGCCATACTTCGCCCTGCCTGGCAGTCCTGTACTTTTAGCTGTTTCCGCCTCTCACGACATGGCCGCGGGGTGGAGGTTCGTAGAGACACGGGGTAAAGACCAGCGTGTCCAGAGACCCTGAAAACACCCCAGTTGGAACCTTTGAGGAGCTAGGAGGTTTCGCTCTGGAGATATGGGCCAACAGTCAGTTGGAGATATGTGTTAAAATTTTGTATCACAAGAACAAAGAACTTTTATATCTCTGGAATGTGCTTCAGTTTTGGAGATACTGCGCCATAGGTATTGGCGGTGATATGTCGTTTTTTGCACCGCGATAAGAAAAAGCTCTTACCGTCACAACCATAACCATTAATGAGTCAACAGTTTTAATGCCTTGATGGTGAAGACACTATCAAGACCAGCATCCTTGTATTAACAAGTTGTAGCTTTGAGGTTTTACCCATACCAATTTTTGTCCACATTTTTACAGCCACATCAGTAGAATGACATTGGGGGTTACTTCCAGAATGGGATTTGCAGCGATATTCAACAGAGTTTTTTGTTGGTGGTGGTGGTGGTGGTGGTGTGGAAAGTTTGCTATCTCCAGCAATACCTTGTCAGAAATAAGTAACCTGTTTGCTGCTGGTGGTGTTCTCTGCTTTGTGTTGGTTACTGTTTGGAAATAACAGTGGATGTCCCAATCAATAAGATTTTATTAGCTCTTTAAATTCCTCGTGTTCTCTCTGATTTGTTTGGAATAAACAAGAAGACTAGATAGTTAGCAAGAGCCCCTATAGTGCCAATGGCTAATGCTTGAACTGATGTCTGTCTATGTCCATCTGTCCTAGGGATCCACAATATTGGATTTTTTGCTGATGTCCGATATGTTGATATTTTCCAAATCTTGGCCAACTGCCATCATATGTGCCTACATTCATACTTATATAGGCACCTCATTTTTTTCCACGTACGGTAAATGTAGAGATCAAGTCTTCAAGCTGTAAGATTCATCCGACATAAACAAGCTTGATGATGCTCTCCCTGAGACAATCCTGACAACAGCTGCAACCAGAGCAAATTTGACCTATTTCACATATCGACATATCGTATTGGCAGAATTTTTCATTTCACTTCGTACAACATTTCATTTTAAAGCTGATATTGGCCGATACCCATGACGTGCCAATATTATCATGCATCCTTTGTCTATCTCGTCAATTTATTTTCCATTTCCCTTTATTGCTCCACAGCCAGGCTGGTGGAATTGTAAAATGTTTCGATTCAGATGAGCCAAGATGTTAGAGATGTGGGCTTGTGACTGGAACGTCACCAGTTTGAATTGCCAGACCGTTGGGGGGAAAATAACAGTGTTCCTAAACAGTCAGTGATTATATTGAGAGCTTCTGTGTGACATGTATTTTTCATTGGGACTATCACTGCATGATTTATATTGAAAACTGTCCAAATTCTTCAAATCCAGCCAAGTAACTGAGGTCTGGAAAAAGCATGGAATTTTGAAAACGAAACCGCTGAGGAAATAGGGAATAAAAAAAAAAAAAAACTTCCCCTCTCATTGTTTCTAGTATGAAGAGCAAAGCACTGAATCTCCAACTGCTGCAGTGAAGCAGCTTAATAGCCAGAGGACTGTGCTTGTACTGGGCAGCTGCCAGGGTCAATGCTTATAAATGTAAAGCAGGACTGTGCCAAAAAAGAGTATACATACCACTGATAAATAAAAGTTAGGGAACTAAATGTAATATTTGCTTTGTGACCAGATAATCCAGGAGAATATCGGCAATGCATCGGTTTCAGAGGACATGAACCTGGAGACACTGGTGTGAGTACGAAAGATCATCTTCACCTTTTAATTTTTGGGTCAGCCCTGGCATCTTGCAGCTTGTATTATCAGGGAAAGCTGAACTTGTTCATTGCTGTTTATTGTGTCAGTGATGTAAAATTAGGCTCATTCTTGATTAATAATTTATTCTGCTTTTTTCTCTAGTTGTGGCAGTACTTAGGGATGGGTAAAAAATGGATTAAGCTGCAAATCATGTTGTTTTTTTTGTTTTGTTTTTTGTTTGCTTTTTGTATGATTTTTGTATTGCCATGCTGACCCTGAATCGATATTATGCAAAAAAAAAAAAATTACATTAGTTGGACATCTTTATTGATTTAATTGTATTCATATTTTTATTATTAAATTTAACTGTATTTTACTTATTAAATTTATTTTTTTTAGTTATTTATTAAAAATTTAATTACAATAATTGTAAAACTCAAAAGTCCTTTATTTTGTCTAAAATCATACAATATTGAATTGCAGAACAAAATCACAGTAATTACAGGATCACAATATTGTATTAAATCAGCACCCAATTATCCTGAATTGAGTCGTCTTGATGAATCCTGGTAGATTCCCATCCTGAGTAGTGTGTTTTGCTATTATGTTCCACCAGCATCAAATGAATGTCCACAAAGTGTTTTGACACGAGCTTTTTCTCCTCAGCCAAGCCCACGACTACATCATCGCCGGGGCCTGTATGGCGGTGGGCTTCCGCTTCGCTGGCTCTGCTAACTCAGACGCCTTCGACTGTCTTTACAAGTTTGCCAGGAGATTCATGAAGGGTCTGACCCCTGCTGCTGCTGCTGTGGTGAGTGTGTGTGTATATGTGTGTATATTTTTGTGTGGATTTAGGGTCAAAGGGAAAAAAATCATCACTGGATGATCTGTGTGTCCCACAATACCTTTCAACAACCTCTCAGAGGAGTGTGAGCACCAGGGTGTGTTTGTGTGTGAACCTTAAGCTGACCACAGTCATTTTGAAGTCCCTGTTGCGGCATGGGGAGACCTGGGGACGGTCCCGACAGCGTACTCCCCACAACACAATGGCTTTCTTCAAAACCAGTATCAAATTGAATAAAGCCTTTTTGAGAATCCAGTGATGGTGTGTAGGAGCTTTATTCCCTGTGCGGTGTTTCTTATTGACAACATGACATGTGAAGCATACTACACACAGTTTTCTCTTGCCAAAAATAAAATATGAACAGATATAGATTAATACAGATATATATTTTGGTATATCATATATAGAGCAGACACAGTTCACATCTGTGTTTGTATTCAAGTCAAGGTTTCCTTTTTTTTTGTTTTTATTACCTCCTCCCACAAAGTTGGTTGCATTCCATCTGTTTGTTTGTCAGCAGGATATCTCAGAAAGTTCTGAATGGAAAATTCTGTGGAAATGTTCGCTGTGAACCAAGAAATAGCTGATAAGTTTTGGTCAAAAGGGGGCATGCCAATGGGTGTAACTGATCACAAGCGGGAATATAACTGAGGAATATTTTGTGGAAGGCTTCATCATGGGACAAGAAAGAGCCGATTACATCAATGGGCCTAAATGGGACATGACTATTGGCGTCACCCATCACAACAGGGTGCATAACGTCCAAACAGATTCATGTGGCATGGCAAAACTTTGTGGAGAGCCTGATCATGGGGCCATTGCCATCAGTTCCACACGCTGGCACACAGACTGATGCTATGAAGCAGAAAAAACGTCTCCTGTCACGTGTCTGAGAGTGACACATGTCCCGGGGGTTCGAAATCTGTGGGTGGATCTGCTGTCCAGGGCTATGCCACTATATAGAGAATGGACACTGCAGCTTTTGTGAGGCAAGTGTGGGTGCACTGTGGCTGACCGGTGGATCTGTTCATGTCAATGTTAGAAAACAAACACAAAAAGTATTTGAACACTGATTTTTGCTGTCAATTGCCATGGCAATTATTAAAGCTTCGAAGCATTTGGGTCGACCCTAGCATTTATACAGAGACCTCTTAACCTCTTTGTGTATCTGTTCAGCATATCTCTTCTTGCCCTCTCTCCAAATCTCTATCTTCCTTTGCTCCAATAGACGGGACACTACAACCTGCACACCTGCCTGTCCATGATCCTGCTGTCTCTGTCCATGGTGATGGCCGGCTCAGGAAACCTGAAGGTGCTCCAGCTCTGTCGCTTCCTGCACAAGCGAACCAGCGGCGAGATGATCTACGGCTTCCACATGGCTCACCACATGGCGCTGGGCCTGCTCTTCCTGGGTGGAGGGAGGTGAGGCGAGCTCCCGTGTTTGAATGTGCGGCAGGATGTTGCTGAAATACTTGAAAAAAGTGAATTGTAAAACGTACACACAGACGCACTTTGGATTTTTGCACATCATTCTATCAAGTGGATTTTAAGCTGAGGACACACACAGAGGTTAACTTTATTCCACAATAGCCCATCATGTGGCGCCTGTATGCTTGCAAGTAAGATGGAGTGGTAAACACACATTGACACACACATACAGTTACTTATAATTGCATAAGGGCTGCTGTTTCTGGGAAGGGCCAGGTAAACAAACACACACACACACACACACACACACTCACATTGCATGCAGAATGGGTGACAGACACATGCACAGCGAACCCCACCCAGTTCTGTTTTGACTGGTGAGTTATGCTTAATGAATGGCACATACACACTCAGACACACACAAACACCCAAACCAGGTTCATCCAACCACTGACCTTGGCCTGTGTATTTTCAAAAGAAACAACGGCTTCTCCTCTCTCATTATGTGTCGCAAATCTCTCCCCACCTTCAGCCGCTGTCAAAGCAACCTTTTGATTTTATTCTGGTCACATCTTATTTTAGGCCCACTAACTGGAAGCCCACGCAACAGCTGGGCCTCAGTTTGCATGGCATGTCGTTTTCATTGGGGGAACAATCCTCGAGTGTGTTGCCATAGGTCTGCTGAGGTCAGAGGTTGCGGTGGAGAGCAGAGTCATGGTGTCTTGTTGTTTCATTCATTCATTCATTCTCAGCCCATTTGTCGTTCACTCATTCGCACCATTTCATTGAGATCTCGCTTTCCTCACATTTTATGTTCATGGCTGTTTTTTTTTAACGTTTCTTTTGTCTCTCATTTTCTCACCTTTGTTTAAAAACAATTTTCTGATCTTATATCTCTGTTTTTCTCTGTCTCAGTTTTCCCCCCTTTCCCTCCCACTCGCTCTTTTTGTTTGCTCAGTGAGTTTCTCTTCCCATTTATTTTTATTTTTTCAGCAGGAAGCTGAAGTGAAAGTGTAGTTTTTTTTTCAACAAAGGTTACACATGCTGTTCAGACTGTGATCAAACTACAAGCTCTTAATTTTGATCACTAATTTGCTTATTTTTAAGAATGCTAGCTGGGTGGAAGTCCACCTCAGTAGCAGGAGGCTAACAGTTCGCATGTGGAGCATCCAGCCAGTATCCAGCCCTCAGTAACAGTGAGAGGAGGATAGCACCACTACTGTCCCACAGAACAGATTGGGGGAAATGAAATCATATATTTCTTTCATAATGAGTGAACTATCTCTGTTAAGTATTCCAGTTCCTCTAGTCCACAATGTGAATGAATCTAATGACAGTAAAAATTCTTATTTGATCCGTATGGTGAAATTACATCTATTATTTTTACTTTGGCAGCCTCGAATGGCCTCTTTATTGCATTTTACACTGGAAGTTGTTTTTTTCAATAAATCTGCTCTGTTTCTGACATACTGCTTTATGGCACAAAATGAGAGTTCTGAATGTAACTGTGGTTTTGTGAGTCCTGGATGGCTGCCAGAAGGCATCGCGTTAGCACCGGATATCTCCAGCACAGTTATGTGCAGGTTGGAGTCATTATATCAACATAGTCAGCTGTGACTATGGGATGACGTAGGGCGTACACTCCATTATAAACATCATCACATAATCTGTTCCAATAAAACCTCGCCCAGATTCCGAGTGACAGAGAGCACTGCCGGTCAGCCATAAAGAAGCAAAATGATTTAAGAGTAAAGTAACTTGGAGGCAGTTACAGCTGAATCCAAAGCGTTTCGCCCTCTGTAGAAATTGATCGCCCACTAATCCAGCAGAAATGTATTTTTAGATTTCGGTTTATTTTCTCATTTTCATTGATGTGCAAGTTGGAAATATAAATGTTAGCACTGCATACATGGCATTTCTGTTCTGTTTTGCACATTTCAATTCCTACCCCTCTCACCCCCTTACACCCCGAAACACACACACACACACACACACACACACACACATACACACACATAAGCTCCCACCAGCCCCACTAATAATGATTCTTTCAGGGGAAAAACGCTACATTCAAAGACATAAAAGGTCATGTAAGTTTTGATAAATGCTCAAACTTTTTCATACATTTAATTTGGAGACACTGAACATTATTTAGGGGGGGAAAAAGTCATTTTTATCATGGTCCTGAAACCTGCCCCAAGTGGTATGTTTAAGTGAAGAGTAGCCTGACCGCAGTTGACCACTGTTGAGTATCCTAACCTTCAGTCCTCAAACAGCTTGTATTGTCTGACCCATCTTTTTATAATGCCCCCATTTTTTTTAATTAGACACTTAACTGCCAGCTATTGTGTTTTAAGAGGCTCAGCTCTGGGCTGTGATGACCTTGGCTAGATTACAGCACACACCTGGTTTTGAGTAAGAGGGAACTGCATTGTTTATGAGTTGGAGCCATGCCCTGCTAACATTTGTGCTATTATATAATGTCAGTTTGTGTGTGTGTGTGTGTGTGTGTGTGTGCGTGCGCATGTGTTTTAAGAGAGTGCAAGGTGAGAGATAAATCACATACAGTGTGCCTCTTTACTTTTTGCTATTTTTATTCTCCTGTCTGTTGCCAAATCCCCTCTTACTCACTCATCACTGTTTGTGTACGTGGCTGCGTGCTAGTGTGGGATTTTTCACTCACAACTGTTTCAACAATGGGCAGTTTTCAGGTGCACTTTGATGTTGTTAGTGGCAGTGGTGAGAGTATGATGTGTGTGTGTATGTGTGTGAGTAAGGTTTTTTTTTGGTTTTGTCTTAGGTACACCCTGAGCACCTCCAATTCAGCCATCGCTGCCCTGCTGTGTGCCCTCTACCCTCACTTTCCTGCTCACAGCACTGACAACCGGTGAGACTGACAAACACTCACACACACACGCACACACAACACCAGGTTCAAACAAACCAATGAGAAAGTAAGAAAACAATAGAACACAGACGAACCCTTTCTAAAATAGTACATAAAAGGCTAGTGTGCTTTTGTCAACTTTTGATGTCAGGTGGGTGGTGTTTGCCTCATGGGACAATGAGTGGAGGAAGGTTCAGATAATCACAGGAATTCATGTGAACATCAATGTAGCATATTTAATATTATTTCATAGCAAGAATCCCAGACTGTTTCCATGATATCAGAGGTGGATTTCCTTATTTATAAAAATACTTAACTCTAGCATGTACGGTATACATTTCTCAAAGGCTGTGTGTTGATGTTGCCATCCTTGCTGCAGCTACCACCTCCAGGCCCTGCGGCACCTTGCAGTGCTGGCTGCTGAGCCACGCCTCCTTGTGCCAGTGGATGTCGACTCCTTGAAGCCCTGCTACGCCCTCTTGGAAGTCACCTACAAGGTAAAGTAACATAAGATGGCTAGGACGCAGCGTGTGGCCTAGAAGCTGTGAATGGAAAGACAGTCTCGCGTTCCTCCTCCACTGCAATCTCTTGAGCAAAGAACTCAAAGCAAAACTGAACTTTGGTAGAGTGTTGGGTTGTATTACTCTGCTGGTATTTGACTGCAGTAGAAGTAGAAGTACTGTTACTCTGCTGGTATTTGACTGCAGTAGAAGTAGAAGTACTGTTACTCTGCTGGTATTTGACTGCAGTAGAAGTAGAAGTACTGTTACTCTGCTGGTATTTGACTGCAGTAGAAGTAGAAGTACTGTTACTCTGCTGGTATTTGAATGCAGTAGAAGTAGAAGTACTGTTACTCTGCTGGTATTTGACTGCAGTAGAAGTAGAAGTACTGTTACTCTGCTGGTATTTGACTGCAGTAGAAGTAGAAGTACTGTTACTCTGCTGGTATTTGAATGCAGTAGAA
>OMLB01029473.1:6513-25169 GCA_900302555.1 Myripristis jacobus | reverse complement strand
CCTTTGCATCTCGTGCACTCACTCTGCTCTTCTTTTTCCGCTCTCCCCCTCCACTTCCTTCAATTTCTCCCTTCTCTCCTTTGCTTCCCTCCTGTCCCTTTCTCTTCTAATTTCCTCGTCCCATCCCCCACTCTTTCTCCTCATGCCTTCTCTCCTCTCCTTCCACTTCCTCAGCCTTTCTATAACTCCTCTCCTATCCCCTTTTCCTTTCCTGTTTTATCCTTCCTCTCCTTCCACTTCTCCTATCCTCTCACCTTCTCCCAGTTCCTTGCTCTTTCTCCTCAGAGATTTTCTCCCACAGGAGGCAGCAGGAGCTAATCCCAGAAAGCTTTTTGAAAAGAGCCAGCAAAACCGCTGTCCCCCCTCAGCCCCCCCCACGACAGACAAACACCCACAAAACCAACACCATCTCTCTCTCTCTCTCCCTCTTTCCTCACCCCTGTTTGACTGCAGAGCTTTCTCTCTCACCGGTAGATGTGTACAGAGTTACACAAACACGCATGCACACACACACCTACACAACCACTCTCTAGCGTTGTATTCATCATCATCATCATCCCTCCCCTGACCAGGCGAGCAGAGTCATTGCAGAGCTGTGTGTATTAGCGCTGCTTGCCGGGGCGGCACTTTGGGGAGCGCCAGAACGTATGGCACTGAGTGGGCAGAGCAAGCTCACTCAAGCCTAAAGCTATAATGAGGCCTTGTAATAAACAGATAACTCTGCTTGATTCTACACTGCTCCTCCATCTCAACTAGCTAATGCTGTCTCCTTTTAATTTTAATTGCGCCGCGCCTCACTTGGCAGGCTCGTTCATTTTTTTTTACGTCGAAAAGCAAACACCTCCCAAGGCGGCAGGCAAGGAAGCAAAGCGCGCTTTCAGCCTGCCTCTCGTTTCATATTTTTAATAAACTCGCAAAAAGAAACACTTAGGGCCCAACAACAAGGAAACATATTGCCTCCCAGTGCATGAGAATCTCCTCGGCATGAAATTGTTAAATGCATTCTAAATATGGTGCCAGTGAGACGTAAAATGACTGGCTGGTATCAGCGGTGGGTTAGGCTGATGGAGGGAATGGCTAAGGCGGATTATGGCAGCCATGATAAGGAGAATTGGTTAGGACAAGAGGAAGAGGAGGCGAGGAGGGAGAGGAAGGAAGAGTTGTGAAAGTAGGGAAAAAGAAAAAAAACGAAGGGGGGAGATAAAGGGAAGACAGGTGGATAGTGAAAATAGGAGATTGGAGAAAGAGAGGAGAGGATTGGGTGAGTGAGGAGATGAGATCAGGTAAGACGGGACAGATGAGGAAAGAAAAAGAATGGAAGTAAACAAATGGGGAGAGGAGGGATTATAGAGAAGATGAAAGCAAAACGGGAAAAGGAGGGTGAGATTGAGAAGGAGAGGAGACGAGTAAAGGTGAGAAGAGATGAAGAGTAGGGAGGAGAAGGGAAGGAGAGAGGAGAAGAGGATAGCACTGTAGATATGAGCGGACTGGCGGAGAATATAGCGAACACAAAGGATTTGGACGCCAGAGTTAGAGGCCTCCAAATCCCCTGAAGAAAAGAACATAGGGAGGAAGAGAAAGACAGAGTCCTGCATGAGGAGAGATAGAGGTAAACCACACTGAATTCTCATTCACAGCCAGAGACAGCCTACTTTTTCTGCACTCTCTCTGGCCCCCAAACCAAGAACATTACCCAGCATTGCTTCCAAAAGCACACACCATGCAGTGGCTGTGTAATCCCAATTCCAAAATGCATGTAATTATAAGAGTTAAATTGGGACCGGGAATCGTGCATCAAGCGAGGCGGGCGCTTATTTAGAAAATGCCAAATCGCCTCATGTTATAAAGTTGCAAACCAGATTTAACATAACACAGTGTTTCCATGACTGCTTGTACTGTGAAATCCTGGAATATTGATGTGTTAATTATACTCCTGGTTATAAGTCCATGTTATTTTGGTCCTAAGCATGTAGAATTGTAATACGGGGCTGACTCTGGAATCCAGCAGTGCTCCTGCTGTGAGAAAACAAACAAAAGTGATATTTTTTCATTATTTTTTGTACTTGAGTTAAAAGTTTACCTGGCCATGTATATATATGTTGAGCGAGTTTTATGACCATTCAGCCGCTGAAAACTGTTAAAACCCACACACTTCATATTTCTGTATCGTCAGCAGGTGGTGTGGGTGGATGTCCCAGGGCTGCAACGGCAAAAATCCAAACAACATTTGCTTTCCGAACCATCACATGTAAAAAGGGCACAAACCGTGATGAATGCATCCAACAGAGTCAATGTGACCTGATCTGAACCTTCCACAGACAGTCAGGGCAGTGTAGTGCTGTTTCTCCATACACGTGTGCTGGCCTGGCTCTACTCAGTTTGACTCGGCACATCAGCTCAGCGCGGCTGGGATTTCTGTTTCCATCACAACAGGGCTACCTGCTTGAAGGTGTGTCTTTCACTAAACGAAGCCCTGCTGGTTGCCTGTGGGAATGTTCATTAGTTTCTCCTCCCCTCTCAACCAGCTCCCCACATTATTTTCAAAGAATCAACAAGACTGACTCGAACTGGCTGCATCGCATGAAAAATGCTGGTGGATTTGCTGAAAAAAAAAAAAATTACATGGGGTCCATCTCAAGTGTGGCTCAGCACAGCTCGGCACGCTTAAACTGGTAATGGACATGCAAATTACCGCAGCCAACAGTGCCAATAGAAATTGAGATGGTGCAAGATCAGAGCCCTCAGAGAAAGATGATCCTCACCGAGGTTAAAATTAGGTTAAAACATCTCTACAATGCTGGGGAGGGTAGACTAGTCACTGTGATGTTGCACACACAGTTTGTCATCTGACAAAAGCAGGATTGGAGGAAAATATCCCATGAGCAAGGTGGGCATCAGAAAAGATGGCAGAGGATATGAATTCAGAAACTAAAAACAAGAGTTCCAGTGGGGCCACATGGGGGAAGTATTGTAATCCATAAGAACTGGATGACAATTATGTCAATGTATGATTGCTGAATTATGATTTACAGTGATAGTTGATTATTTGTATGAATGTTAACCTTGGGGAATGGCAGGAGGCTAACAGTTAACATTTGGAGCATCCAGCCAGCATCCAGGACTCAGTAACAGTGAGAGCAAGATAGCACCACTGCTGTCCTACATAAAGAACTCATTCTGTTTATTGTGATCCCCAAATACATGTGATATTAAACTGCTTGTACATTTTGCTGCTTGCATATCATGTTCCTCTCAATAATCATTTGCTTTAAATTCAATGCAAAACAGCTAAAGTGGAAAGCAAACTATTTAGCCCTTTAACAGATCTGATTGATGTTAAAAATAAAGCCACAAGGAAAAGTGGCCTAAAAACAAGGCAATGGAATCAATTACTTGAATGCATTATGCATGAGTGTCCATGAAAATATATGGTTGAACAAATGTGATTGTGGGTGAGATTATTCTTGTGTTGTTTTAACCCAACAGTCACACTGTTGCAGTTAATTTTCCACATTAGTTTACATTTTAAATGAATACATTATTCATGAAAGAGTTACTTTTATAAATCCTACAGCCACCATGCCATTATTCAAATAGTTAGGTAGTTAGAGATTATTTTAAATTTTAAACTAAAATTAATAAATTGTGTTTTAGTATGAAGCACCTGGGATTGTTTGTTTTTATTCAGGAGACACTAAGGCAAACACGTTGTAATTATTTCCATTTATTTTTCAGACACTTCTTTTAAATACATTACACTACATTTCAGGCATTTAAGAAGTTCTTATCTGAGATTGCCTATAATAAATACAAAGCAGAACAAAAGTACGTGCGCATACTCTGTTTCAGCTCAATAACAGGCTAAAGGGATGAAAGTGTACAGTATTAGCAGAAAAAAATGGCTGCATTTGTGTATATTTGTGTGTTTGTGTGCATTATGAATATAAGTGCATGTTTTCCTATGCATATGAATGTGACATGTGTAAAGCCTCAGAATTAAAAATAGAATACTGACTTCACATATTAAAATATTTTTCAAATCATATTTGACCCCAAAGTTACCCGCACTAAGCAGAAAGGGGCTGGGAGTCCTGGAATTCAATAGAGGTTTTGGACATGAACTACAATCTTCACAGAAATCAGAGGAATAAATGGATAAATCAAGTAGACATCCCAGTTCATCGCTGATGTACTGTCTTGAATAAAGCAGAGAATGTAACTGCAGAAATAAAGAAAAGTCAGTCCATTGCTTCAACTCCCGTGCCAGCTGGTCTCTCCTCTGCTTTGTGTTGTGCATCAAGGTGGCCTTTTGTATCCTCGCCACATTAAGTTCAGCCTCTCCTGCCTGACTTTGTCTCCTCTGAAAAGTCATGTCGGCATCCTGCACAATATACTTTTGTGCAAAACACAGCAATGCCACAAAGAACACAAGAACTTGTTGAGGACTGTATTATAATGTGCCACCTGACTTGTCCAAGCATCAAAAACACATTTTCAGTCAAATGTTCACGCTGCTGTATGGTTCTTGCCCTTGACGGTGAGGGCAATAATGAGCCACATGGGTAATAGGTCTCCTAACAGCGCCCGTCCAGAGCTGCAGCGCCCTGGAGGCTGCAGGAACAGCAGCACTGACATTCTTCTTGCCTTGTGCTTCCTCATTTAAATAAACCTCCCAACTCAGGCCACCACTGCTCCCACCCACACAAGTTTGAAAATCCCACATGACGTGGTAAAGTGTGCTTTCCAAGCCAGCAGGTGTCTGTGACGGTCGCTGCGCAACTTCAAAAAAAGCATCAATAAAGTTATTAGAATATTAAATTCTGTCCTTTCACAACTATCAACAACTACTCTGATAACGAAGACAAAAAACTAGTTGAAATTTGTTCTTAAGACTGATCCAAACTTTTTGTCTAAATAACAATAAATAAAACACATTATTGATTATTAAGCTGTGTGTTCAGGCCAAATTCCGTGTTTGTCAGATATTATGAGATGTAAACCATTTGCTGTGTTCATGGTGAGAGTTGAAGAGGGGAAGTCATAGCAACAGCAACAACCATGTGGAGGAAAATGAACAGCAAAGCTCAGTGTTCAAAAAAAGTGATGGACATCAGCATCACCGGTTACCTCCACCTCAGGCTAGATGACAGCTCAAGATAAGTGACAAGTGTCAGGGCAGCAACTTGACCAAATGAGGAGGAGGAGGGCGGGTCTAACAATACACTGCCTGCCTCAAGGCAATATTGTAGTGTTAAGAGTTTGCATTAGGACATTAAAATGTATATAGCATATCTGACTAAAAGTCATATGCAAGCCTCAGTCTATCTTTATACAACATGCCACTGGGGTTTTACTGTGGGTGGAGGCCAGGGGAGAGGAACAGCGATGAAAATGAAATTACTAATTCAGTGGATGTGAGCATAATGCTGGTGATGGAGCCCGACATTCAACACATCTTTAAATGAAGAGTTTGCAATAGTTTCAAAATGAGATGACCACTATTTGAAAAAGTGGATCTGTGTGATGAGTGATGAACTTGTGGTGAAGATTTTTTTCTTTTAAACCAAAAAAACATTTACAACATTGTGGAAAAAAGTTTGTAGCTCATTATCAGATGATACAAGAGGTGTTAACTCGGTGGCAACCCACTTCAGTGTCATCCATCCTGTATCTTCTCTTCAATTTGTAAACACTGAACAGTCTCTCTCTTTAAGAGGTTGAATTTGTCTGGGTTAATTATGGTAGTCATGATGGCTGAATAATATAATTGACAAATTCACTTGCTGTCTTTCAAGGACATGGGAAAAAGGTGATGAGCAAATTAGCAAGAAATGACCTGAAAATTAGCAAGAAATCAGTAAAATGTTACAAGATAATGACCAGGAATCAATCACGAAATTACCTAAATAATTACAAATAAATAAATAAATGGTTATATTGTATTTTTTTTATTTTATTTTAATCATTTAATAAATCAACTTGGCCATTAATTAATTAACTCTGGTATTTATTTATTTATTTACTTATTTATTTACTTGGTTACTTACATATTTAGTTTTCAGGTCACTTCTTGCTTATTTGCTCATCACCTTCAGTGGCTTGGCTCAGGTTTCAAAGGGTTAAATGCGTGAAAACTTCATCTTTAACTTTCACGAGAATTTACACAAAAGAAATCTAATCATAGATTTTATTATTATTTTTTTTTTTTCCATAATTTTCCTTTTTTTTCTTTTTTTTTTGAATTCTCTCCTTCTAGTAATTTTTTCTTTCTTACAATTCTTTTCTTTTACCTCGTCCTCTTTTGACAGAATCAAGCGAATTTGCTCAGGTTTCAAAGGATAAAAAGGCATTTTCCAGAGTGTCTAATGGTTGTGTGTTCTTGCTTTGAAGTCTATCCCTTGTCAATTCAATTTGACTTTTCAGTGTGCAGCCAGTGACGCTGTTTCACCAGATGGGGGCTTTCATGTGACATTTTAATATAAATAAATGATTGTTTCTTTTTTTGTTTCTTCTCTTTTCATTCTTTTTTGTGCTGTTTTTCACTCTCTACGTTTAATTTCTATAGCACAGTGGTGACAGAACAGGATGTGTTTGTACATTTCCGGCTTGGAGCATTAGAATTACTTGGGAGTTAGCGTCAACAGTGACAGCCAGTCAAGAAAAGATCGTCACATCCAGAAAGCCAAACTTCACCAGAGAAACCAAGGAGAGTGAGATCACATCCCGCCCTCACCGTTTGATTGACAGGTAATCTCTGGGAGGTGCAGTGTGAGACCACAGCAATGAGCGCTTAGCAACAAGGATGAGATTAAAAATGCAAAGGAACTCGATTATGACTTTCAATGGGAAATATCTCATTTAGTGGATAGAAGAAGACAGGCCTTGATGAAGAGCTACACGTCTGAAACTAATATGACTCCTCATCAACCCTGACAATTTATTTAGAGCACACAGCCCAAGGCTTTGGAACACAGCACTTTCTGTTTGGCTCGGTGGAGAGATTTGGCTCTCTGAAACACACACACACACATATATACACACACACACACAAAAAAAAACCCCACTGTAAAACGTGGTATTTGCAAATACATTGAAGCACACACACACACACACACACACACACACATACACAAACCAACCTCGAGACCTGGGTGAGTAAATGCAGGACACAAACACACACATGCACCCATGACAGAGGATTGCATGTGTGTGTGTTCATGCAATGGCACACCACATGCACACCACCACCATACATTCCTACAGGGTATGAACATACATGAAATAGCACGCAAAATCTCACTCACACGTGCACACACACACACACACACACACACACACACAGCCATGCAAATACACACACATACATGCAGAGACAATCCCAGGGAGGGAAATGTGCACGGATAAAATATGGAAACACGCAGAGATGTATTAACACTCAAAGACACACACATGCGCACACACACTTGGCTTTCAGTGAATCTCATGCATATGAAGGAGTGTTGGCGTGAGCAGCCCTGTGGGCAATGTTAGCTCCTTATGCCTATGTCTCACTCTGATCCTCCAGGGAACACAAAAGACCAACCGATGCCCAACACACACACACACACACACACACAAAGAGAGATGGAGGGGTGGGGGGAGTGCGCAATCCTCAAGCCAACCTGATGCCAAATATGTTGATGGGATTTATCTAAGAGCCAGATACACACATGTACACACACAGGCATACACAGAAGCACACACACACGCACGAGAGGGCATCGCTGTAGAGTCAGAGCCACTAAACCCTGGCACTATTACCCAGGAGTCTTAGCCTGCCAGTACCCATCATCCTTAGCTTCAATCTTGAGCCCAGAAGGTAGGAGAGGGTGGGAGGATAGAGAGGAGGAGACGGAGTGAACAAGGAAGTCAGAAAAGAGAGAAGAATAAGAAACAGGATGAGAGGTAAGTCACTTTAGAGCACTTGATCGAACTTGGAGTAACAACGTGAGACAAAAGATGGCAAAAAGAGAAAGAGAGGGAAAGCTGAGGATAAAAACAGGAATAGAGAGGAGAAAAAAAACAAAAAATTGGATGGGAGAAGATGACAGAGGAGGAGACAGGAGGAGAGGAGGGGAGAAAGAGAGGAAGGAGGAGGAGGAAATGTGCAGAGTCTGGCATGGCAAATCAAGCACAGCTTTTGGAGTTAAAGCAAAAACCACATTGGAAGCATATTGGAACATATTTTTGCCCAGGCCTTTTCAGGCTTTGGCATCAGCAACAGTCACTTTGCTTTAAATAGCAATCAGAATCAGCACTGTAGCCCCACTCGCTGCCATCGATTGGCACCTTGACTTGGTTTCTGCTCTAATATTTTGAACCATGCACTCTTCCTCTGGAATTGTTTCCCAGTTATATCTCATTTTCTCCCTCTCTCACATACATTAGAGCACTTTGTGCATCAGCCCACATTTCTTGGACCCCTCTGCAGACATGACATAGCATATTGCATTATATCGCTGAGTCATTAACTGTGACTACTGAGTAAAGGCATCATTTGGAGGGTAGTCCAAAGTACATATGAATATGTTATTCAGAATGCACAAATACAGCTTCTTCAACAGATATTAGGCTCGCCGACTATCTAGATGGGACATGCAATGTACAGTATAGTCTACTTTTTTTTTTCTTTGTGTGATGTTGTTATATTTTGTAATCTGAAAAATATCCAAAAAATTCCACACATGGAATTTTTTTCAAGTAGCCACTATCATCAGATCAATTTTACAGTGTTATCCTGAATTCAACATACATAGGCTATTACCAGATGATAATCGTCTCTCAGTACAGTATCTGTATCTTTGTGCTTACAAACTAACATTAACTACTAGGGCTAACTTACAACTTTAGCCTAAAGAAATTCTGAGTTAACAAACAGTAGTAGCCATTAGGTGGTTAATAATGACCTCAGTCAACAACACTGCAGTAAGCCTGCTATGAATTCAGCTGCCACACCTGGCAGCTCATAATTTCAAGCTTATAACAGGAAAAGTTTAGGAAAAATTTAAGCTGGAAGCTACTCTTAGCTAAAGTGGGCTTTTGTATCAGACTAACAGTAACTATATTATAAATGGGCAAATCAGGGTGCCGCGATTTTGATTTAAAATGTCTCACTGACTGTGTTAGTTAGTGTCAGCTCGTGCATGTGTGGTTCTGACAGCAGGCAGCGATATTTGACCACTTATACTTAGAGCTCAGATAAACTTTATTTCACATTAAACATGAAGGAAGCAAGCCCAAAAAACACAAGCCACAACTACAAATTGTGTAAACAAAAGAAAAACAAGGCTGAAGTCGCACAGTTGCAGGTGTTAATAAAAACATAAATGAAGGTTTAGTTCCCTAACAAAACAAAAAAGCCACACTACTGTTCATGCTGGCTCGCTGGACAGACTCTGCCCCACGCACATGGAACAGGAGCTTCATTAATGCAATTAGCAACACCTGCGTTGACCTGCTATTTCCCGTCAGAAAGGCTGCTGTGGAAAAGCTCAGTGGTTTCAGTTATTGCAGATGGGATACTTTTCACTGTTGCATTACCTTTTTAGAAAAGTAAGCTGTGACAGAGCTGGATGCACAGTGAAATTAGGACAGATGTTTGATTGGAGCATTTGGCTGTTTTAAAATCACCATAAAATGGTCATAACTCACTGAGGAAGTGAAGAAAAGGATTAAAGTTTTCCCCAGAGCTAATTCATTCAAACTAAATGATATTACACAGTATAGTTCTTGGTGATAAATAGCAGTGTGAGCATGTGATTTTTGGTTATCTGCTGTGCTAGCTTTATCGTAAAATAGTGGCTATTAAGTCATATATATATATTCTTATATAAATATTTAAATTGACTGTTGTGTGGTCAACCTAACCTGATCCCTCTCATTCCCCTCCTCACTGAGGAGGAGAGCTGGTTTGGGATGTGACTGTTGGTGGGAAAAGGGTGAGTTAAAGCATGCCCACCTCTGGCTCAGACCCTGCCCACTTCCAGGTTTCATCCAAATACAGACACAGATAGTGGCACTAAATATAAACAGTTGCAGGTACAGATAGTTGCATTGCGTCACAACCCTTATCTCCATCATCAGCCATGTGTCACTGCAGTGTCACTGAGCAAGAGAACAAACACTTAATAAGCCCATTCATGGTCATTTGCTCTATACAGGATGCTCTGCTAAATATCTAAACTGAACTGCTGTTGGGAAGCCTTGCATTTTCCCTAGCAGACTGAAGTGTACAGACACACTGTTGCTTAGAGTGTTGCTATAATACATCTGGTTTCATTCAGTAGAGACTTTGCTGCTGATTACAGCCAACATGGCTGCAACTTCTATTTGGATGGTGCAGTATTGCTCCACTGAGCTTCAGCCAACTGTCAATCAAAAGGTAACCAGGCCGTAAAACCATACCCCAGTATGGCCTTCCTTTCCTCAAAATGGGACCATATTTTTCAAAACCAATAAGCCCAACAATAAAGAAGAGCTGAAACTAGCCAGTAAGACCATTACTTGACAAAGAAAAAAGAAGAAAAAAAAACAAGCAAGGGGTTTTTGCTTGTCACCTCCATGCAGGCAGACTGCTCAGTCAGAATAGTTGCTATCTGCTGGCCACTAGAAAGAATTGCACTTTAAAGGAACACTTCACGCATAATGCATAACTTTTCTTTTATCAAACACTGTGTGCTCGCTTTTCTGATGGATAAAATTTTACTCACAAGCCTTCATGGTAAAATCACTAGCAATCTCTGATGCAATGGAAAAAATTAGGTCCATAATTTTACAGTTTTACAACAAAATGCCATCAAAAGCTCAATTTAAAAAGCTCACACTCATCATGCTGTATGTCCAATATCCAGCTGTATGCTCATTACTTCCCAAGCACACAGATTCTTGCTCAAACGATAAAAATACGATTATAACAAAATGATTCAATCTGACACATACTGTGTCAGGATATATGCTGCCATTTATGTGCTTGAGTTTTTAAGTGATCCACAAAACTATATATGTGCTGGGTCTGAACAGATGCTTTGTGCATTTCTGCATGCACGGGGACTCAGTCACTCAGCAGTGTGGTGTCTTTCCAACAATCATTTGCAGAGCCAGATTGCAAAGCTAGTCTCCCCCCATATTATTCTAGGTAACGTGCCCTTTCAAAGAGTGTCATGGGATGTTCCCAGATTATCTCAGGTCTCTTTTTCCCACTGCCTGGCACAGTTTTTAATCTTAATGAGCAGACACGCCAGATAGAAACATCCTCTTCAAGGCATCAGCCACTGTCTCATCACAAGACATTTTGCTGCTTTGAAACCTCTCCTACTCAACACCGGCTCCACGCTCACATTTTCACACAACTCTTGCTGTGAACTATGCATCAGAGAATCCGGGGACACTGGATGGATGTTTATGAGACTAATTGCTACATTCAACTATATGTTGGCTCACTGTCGGAGTTTACTCATGTAAACTCCTTCCTGGCAAGATGTGTTTTTACATCACATGGCAGCATACACTTTTTAGCATTACTTTTGATGTGTCTATAATCTGCTTCACAATGCACGTCTGCTCAATTTTCATTTGACCTTGAAGTTATCCAAACAGTTTAGAGGGTGAAGCAAAAACCTTTCTCCTGGGGTCCTGGATTTTAGGAGTTAAGCATGTAAATTTGAAATATAAAGTTACACTTACAGTTATTAACATGATGTGTAAACTGCTTTGAAACATCAAACAACACTAGCATTAACTGTTATGTGGGGAACAGGATCATACACTGGACAAATACAATCCTGGGACTGTCCATGTCTAAGTTTCTTCCCTGTTTTTGCTTCCGAGCTTGATGTCTGGAATGCACAAAGGCTGTCATTATGACCTACCAGCGGCAAATTTCCGACTTTGAGCGAAACAGCATTAGACCCTCATGCCTCCAGCACCTCACTGAGTATTAGTGTAAAACCATAACGCGCAATGAATATCTGCCTCCATCCTCAGCTACACCAGGGCTCCATTACCATCAGACAAACGGCTTCTCAACTGTCTATTCTGTGATATTATTACTGCCATTAACTGTTTGCCAATCACCATTTAAATCAACATAATGCTGTGGAGGGACCATAAGGCTGTTACAGTGATGGGGTTGTTAGCGGCAAGCTTGAGTATACACCTGCAAGTGCACACCAAGTAATAAAGGGTGGCGTGCATGCTTGCATACACACACACGGTCCTACACACGAGCAGACACAAACACACACTTGCTCAGGCAGTTCACTTTTGCGAAAAAGATTTAATTACTTTGTAACTTAATTAAAATGATAAACAACAGAGTGAGAGAGGAGCGCAGGTATAGTGGGAAAAAGAAGAACAGTGAGAGAACACAAAAAAAGGAAAGTAAGTGAAAAAACAGAGACGGAGAGATGCTAGCTGTTTTAATTGGTATGTAATATCTTTGTTTGGTTAAATGCCCTCTTGATATTTCTGATCGGTTCCTCCTCGGGGCTTCCTGAAACCTGATTGGTTGTACTGCATCGAAAGCAGACATGGACCTAATATGAGGATGTTATCTTTGTGTCATATCCATTTACCATTTCTTGTGTTGCTGTGTAGTCAGCCTGACCTCACAAAATTAAAATACTAATACTACCACAATTAAAGAAAAAAAAATTAAATTAGAGAAATCCATTTCCCCACCATTAAAGCATTACATCAAAAAGGCAGTTAGAAACAGGAAGTGCTGTGATGCTGAGATAACACAGTGGGATAACACTGTGTTTTGCTGCGCAGAGTACTTTCTTACCTGTGAGATGAAATTTGACAAATATGACAAATACGACAACTAAATCTTTATGTTCTCTTTTCTTTCTTTCTCCTCTTTTCTTCCTGCGAGGCTAATGATAATCATGACTTGTCATTTCTATCTTCCTTGCCTAAAAGACTAGCAGAGCTAAACATGTTACTACAACTGTGACTGCTTGGTACACGAGAGGGAAACCCACCTGTTTGTCTGATCATACTGAAATGGGGTTGGGTGGGCAGTGCTTTCCTGTTTTCAACAAGATGCCGAGGTGTTGCCATGTTAACTCAGAAAAATGAGTGAAAGTGAACATTTATTCAGATAACTGGGACGACCATCGCTGATATCTCTGATGCCTGTATTTCTTCTGAACCACATTGAACAGGACAACATATGTTTCACATTGTAGCCTACATGATGATATATTGCTATATTGATATATTGAGTTCTTAAAGTGGTTATGATTTCTTTACATCTCTCTTGGTCTTGTGATTCTTGAGTGCTAGGCTTTTCTCTCGATATGCTATCCATACTTACATATTATACACTGAATCTATTAATTATTCAGTGAACCTATCAAGCCTCAAGGTGTTTTTTCCACAACACATTTACATATTTTTGAGTGACTGGTGACTGGTGACTTCCCTTAAAAATACCTGTAGTCCATCAGTTTGTAAAAGCAGTTGTCATTTTTTGCTCGGTGTGAAATCTTCTCTGGTGTCTGTCACTTTGTATAAGAGTGTTACCTAAATTCCCAAAGCATTAATTGCCATCACAGTGCTTTGTCAACACTGTTTTTAAAAATTATATTTGTTTTGTGTGACTCAGCAAAGTGCTCTTCCTATAGAAGCAGAAACTCTCCCAAACTAATTTTGAAAAAACAAATGGAATCTCAGCCAGTGACCTGAAATGACATCAGGAACAGATGAGGGGGAAAAAGCATATTAGCATTTAAATGAGCAAGGAAATCCACACCACGCACTCCTATCTCATTATCTTCTGCAGCAGGTGTGAGGAATGTATTCACAGGCAGCCATCGCTTCAAAAGGAAGCAGGAAGCTGAACAAAACAAGCACTCCTCTTGCCAAGAATGACCAGCTACCGCACTTCTCTTGGCTTCGACAGAACATTCCTCATGCTTCTTTTTCAGTTCAGAAGAACCGAGTAGCGCAGGAGAATTTCAGTTTGAAATGTCGTGCATTTTAGAAAAAATAAGTAAAAGCTGGAATCCTACAAGTGTGACTGTGTGTGTGTGTGTGTGTGTGTGTGTGTGTGTGTGTGTATGAAGGACAGTCGGAGTCAGTCATACTTGTAGCAGTTGGTCTGTTTCAGAAAATGTGATGTGTGTGTGTGTGTGTGCATTTATTTGTGATTGTGATGTGGAGTAGTAGTGTAACTACTATACATGTGCATATGTAACCCTTACCTTAACCTGAACCTGATTCTAGGCTTAACTGTATTGCCAAACTGTAACGCTACACCAGTTTTTTAAAAGTACTGTCTGCCCATTTTGAAAAATTTGATATTATTTCCCTCCCCTCCAGCTGTTCTGTAGGACAGTAGTGGTGCTATCTTCCTCTCATTGTTACTGAGTGCTGGATACTGGCTGGATGCTCCAAATGCTAACTGGTAGCCACCTGCCATTGAGGTGGACTTCCCCCCAGCTAACACTTTTAATAATAACTGATTTAATCCATGCAAACAAGGTTTAACATCACTTTAACTCACTTTAGGTGTTGTTCTCCAAAACTAAAATTCACACGATTATTATATATGCATGCTGTGTATTTGCCAGAGGAGCAGTAGCAAACACAGAGAAAACCTGAGTTTGCTATTTGTTTTCATCACTGAGCACATGAGGGAAAAAAAAATGATAACATGATAAATAATGTAACAGTTTTCAAAAAGGGTGGACTATGCCTTTAAAAGACTAAGGTGTGTCAAAATCCTCATCTTTGCATCTTGACAAGGACTTTCAGTCTGAGTACAGAAATACAAGAATGTGTGTGTGAATCAGTGAGATGGAGATAAAGAGACAGAGAGAGGGAGACAGGACAGTCTGTACTCTTGACAGAAGCAGAGTGAGGTAAAGTCATAATAACTTTGTTAACACACTTGTTTTCCTTGGAGCGGATCTGTAAGGTTTTGTTGGCAGTTACGGAGGGGCTCTCATGGGTACAGAGGGGTAGGGTGAGTGTGTGTTTGTGTTGCGCTGTTGAAAAATGTATCATTCGGTGCAGAGCATGGGCACAGTACAGCCAGACAGAGCAAGAGTGCACCGTTTGTAAAGGGCTTTCCAGGCACATTTGGGCCAGTGCCCAAAATGAAATGGAGTAGATGTTTGATACTAAGCCATGTATACATTGTTAGCAAATTAATATCAGCGGTCACAACAAAGACTGGGTTTTGCACCAACAACATTACACAGTACTGCCATACTGCCAAAACACTGCAGTAAAGGTGCTGACATGCTCCCCCTCCCAAAAAAAAAAACAAAACCCAGTGCTCATTAATTTTCACAAAAGCAAGAACAGAAACAAAACAAGAAAACAGACAGCAGCAGCAAAAGAACTAATATACATTAAACCAATTAAGTAGCACAAATTAAAAGACCATGTCCAAACAGCACTCCAACAGCAGACACTCCATCTGTATCCATAATGCACTATGTCCCTGAGCTATTACACACAAAGCACGACAAAAATTGTAAATTGTTCTGTTACGTTTAGGGAAGCAGAAGTAGAGAGAGGAAAAAATAAATTATGTTTGACTATATCGTTGCATCTTCAATTAAACCATTGGATTTGAAGCAGCACAAGGCAAATTTGTACATAAGTGCCTCTAAATGGCAGCAACAGGTATGTATTTAAAAACTGTTTAAAGGGATAGTTCGCATTTTTGGACACAAAGTTTTATAAAAGAGAGAGAGCAAAGAGAGAGAGAGTGAATGAAAAATGGTGGCATACTTGTTCGAAGTGCCAGCCAATGCTGATGGAGGTGAAGAGCTACTGCTGCCGTGAATGGGAACTCGTCATGCCACATATGCAAGACCTCTCAATATGAGACGAGGAGGCCAGTGCATCTGCTTTTGTCCGCATTACTCACCATCAAGACTTTCCCACGATCTTGAATGCTGGTGTCTTGCAGACCCTTTTCCACATTCCCAAAATAAACTGGAAGAAGCGTCTTCAGAGTAAGTGTTATGGCTGTCTCTTATAAGATGATTATGGAATTCATTATTAGTTGTGAGGATATTTTTGTTAGCTTGGTAACATTGTGTTGTTTTATATTTCAGACAGTACAGGCTGGTGGTCATAGAATGGGCCCTAAAGGAAAGAAGCTCTGTCCAGGCAACAGGAGAGGTCCTTCCTCGTGTGTGATGGACCTCATAAGAAAACATATCCATCACCAAATGGACAATATGTGGGGTTCAAGGAGTCTGAGGAAGCACTGCGTTTGTTTTAGATCTTTTGAAATGACAGGTTTTCAGTCATTTTCAGAAGTTTTTTTGTTTGACTGAGTCACTTCCATTTTTATTGAAGATTTCTTTTTATCAACATTATTTTATATAAAAATGAACAGAAATGCACCACCTATGTAGGTTTATTTGTTCCAGTCCTGTTTATTATTGACAAAAAATAAATGAATTTGCCAAGACACCAGATGTGATCGTATTATTATAAAATAAAATAAACAACTGCACCAGTCAATAAGACCTCCTTATTTCAGTGTACTTAAACATAGCTGTGGGAAACATCAACATCCCCTGAAACAAAATTTCTTTTACACATTTTCTATCTTGTGTTTTGATTACAAAATAACTCAGGAAGGAGAGCAGAAACAGTTTGTAATGGAAGTACAGGATATTAGACCTCAAACAGTTCTACCTTTGTGTTTGGTAGACACAAGAGACCAAACATGTAACTTTAGCTTGACTAAAAAAGTCTCTCTGCTGTATTTTTGCTTGGAAAACGTGATGCATGTTGTGCCACCAAGTCATCTTTGTTTGGATTTGGAGTGGGAGCAATGTTGGCTGATATGTTGTCTGGAGGATGGATGTGAAACCGCTTGTCTCCAAGGTTGATATTCCTATCAAGCCGCTGTTGAATGACAAGCTGCACCAAGTCTTCTCTGAAATCCTAAATGTTGCCTCATAGAGCTTCCTTCCATTGGTTGGATTGCTCGGAGTGAAACACATATTTTTCCCTTCCTGGGAAGGAGGGGAGTGGAGGGAGATGATGATAATGAGCTTGCTATATGTACAGTGCAGATGCATTGGTACAAACATGGATAAACTATGATATATCCAATCTAAGCAGTGTATGACACCAGGCATGAATACAGGAGGAAAATATGGGTATGACTTGAATCAAAATAGTCAAGTTCAGTTCAGAGACAGGGGGGCAGACAATAATGGCAGCAGACGAGCATGGCAATCTGCAGTCAAATAGAAACTTCATTTTTGTGCTGTATCTTTCAAGCTTCAAACTTCAAGCCACATTCACATTATCCTTTTGTCTTCTAGTAATGTTTTGTGTCACTAATGCAATATACTTCCTGGACTGAGGTATTGGAACGCAGGGAAATGATTCCACTCTCTAGCCATTTAGCCGCAATATGCACTGATATACCAGGGGGAAATTTGGGAATAGATGTGGTAAACCTAATGTTCATAACCCTATTCCATCTTACTTGTGTGTTTGAATAAGGTCATTTGACTCAGGTCTCCCAGGAGATTTTTATCAAGTGCCACAGCCGTGAGAGCGTTGTAGGCAGCACTGCTCTTCTCCGGCCATTTCTTCCTTCTCTGTTGTTCATTGTTTAGAATCATTATATGCTACTTTTATGGGTCTCTGTGCATGTGTTTATTCATCTTTGTTAAAAATTTACTACAAGTTCACCTGCACCGTGCTCCATCAGTAAGATCATGAGGGAGTCCTACCCTGACCTCAGACATCAGTTTGATCTGTGGCATGTTGTGATTCGAGTCATGTGACCAGTGAAAAGCTGATTAGTAACCAGATTAGGGGTCCCTCAGGGGTGGAATGACTGATGATGCCTTAGTACCATATCCCTACACAACTGCTGTTCATATGTTAGAGTAAACAAAAGAGCAGTTCTCAGTCAGTGGAAATTACAGTCAGTATGTATGATATAATCAACATGTTTGATATAATGGCTCAGATCTTTGGTTTAGACTGCAAATGCAAACCCAACCAGATCATTTTTCCAAACCAATGTACCTGACCAACTCTGGTGTTTCCTCAGCTTATGACAGACATGAGTCTACGTCTTGACATCAGCCACAAGGAGAATGACCAGGCCCTGAGAGCTGGAGCTCCATGTGGGCTCAGTTTGCTCCTGCAGAAGGTGAAGAGGCTTCTTGACCCTTGGTGGCCTTGCTAATAGTTTTCTCTGAGAGCTGCTTCGCTCATCCCCTGCTGATTAAATCTCCTCTTCGCTACTGCTGGAAACCAAGTCCACAGCTTCACAGACCTCATGCCACCAGGACACCACTGTCGGCTCTGCTGGGGGATGATAACGGGCGTTTTTTTGTTGGTGTGCAGGGTGTTCGAGATGCACATATTTACAAGCATCTACTGCACCAGTCCATCGTCTTAAAGTGCTTCTGAGTGCTTCCTCAGCATACTGACACATTGGAAAGGTGCGTGATGCAGTTTCTTTCGTGCTCTGCATAGTCCTGCTTACTGCCATTAAGGCTTGAGTAGTAGAGTAAGATCCCCCTTCCACCCTCTGAACCCCAAGAGGGACGGGGTTTCGTTTTAATATGTTTTATTTAACCCCCTGCACCAACTTCCCTTTATTTCTATTCAAA
>OMLB01029472.1:0-11439 GCA_900302555.1 Myripristis jacobus | reverse complement strand
AATATTTTATTTATTTATCTATTTATTTTTTTTTTTTTTTTTAAATGGAAGTTAGAGTGAAAATACAAGAGATGTGGACAGGTCGAGGGACACCGGATGCTTCATGTGCATGTCTCTGTATGGAAGCGGGTTCATTCATGGCACTGATGGCTCATGGAAACTTTGCATCCGCTGTCTACCTTGCTTGTTTTTACTATCATTATTATTATTATTATTATTATTAAAAACTTAGAGATTTCTATAGAGAGAGCGAATATGGAAGAGAGAGAGATTCAGAGAAAGTAACAAGAGCAGCACATGCCCGGTTCAGTCATTTGAGCTGCTGGCACTTGCTGCACATGAGTGGCCATCATTTAAGTCTGCTCAACAAAAATGAATGAATGAGGATATCAGGGATGTTGAGTTGAATATTGAAAAGGGCCAGTTAAAAGGGAATAAAAAGTGGCATTCATTCCTTTTTTAAACCTGTTATGACATTTATTTATTGCTGTTTAAGCACGCAGTTCTCTTCCTGTTTTTTCCTTTTTTCACTGCGGAGGTGAGGAGGGCTGGGGGGTGAAAGTGTAGATAGGGACTCTTACCTGAATATTTCTAATGGTCAAAGGAGATTTTCTTTTAACCGCGAAAGGCCGGCGGCTGGCTTCCTGCTCTGGTGGCTGAGAGACAGAACTGGGAGCAGGACACATGACCAGTGAGACTTTTTGGAGAACTTCTTGATTTCTTTCATAGTAAATGGGTAAAACATGCTACTGAGCCTGTGTCCACGGGTCTGAGGTGGTGTGATATCCCTTTTGAGCTGCCTTCCTCTTTACTTAGACATTAATTTGTTTGGGTACATTTGGTCAAATACGAGTGCTTGTTCTGCTTTAGAGCCACACAGAATGGCTCCACTGCACTGTTTACATGTACCTTGTGATCTTGCTCAAATATTGAACAAAAATGCAACATATGATAATGCACTCCTCATTTTGTTTTTATGGCCTTGTGCAATCATACAAGGCTTTGTGTGATATTGTCAAGTGATCAATAAATTGATGCTGCCTAGAATAATGTGGTATGGTCAAAAGGTAAAAAGCCTAAAAGGACTGTCAAGATTATGAAGACTGGATCTGCATGTGCAGTGGCAGAGCAGAGAAAAACAAATGGCCATGAATGTGGGAAACTCTTTGAGGCTGTTGTAGCTCTTAGTAAGGACAGTGAATGGAAAAATAGATAAAACCAATATGGATGATATAATGGGCATAATGAGGAACAATACGTTCATGAAGTATACAGTATATATGATCTTAGCTGTTGGAAATATTTACCTTTTGTTCTCCAAATGTTGCCTGTCTGACATGGCACTGCCTTTTGATCAGAAATGGAAATTAATCATGAATTTCTGTGTGTAATTCACGATTAAAATCATGAATGAACCACTGTTGGCCATAAGTGTTGTTAAAAATACTTCCATACATTGCTCTGGATTTTTGTTACAGCAGCAGTAAAACAGTTTCAGTTTGGATTACAAGTTGACAAGTTGGATAAGATTTATTCATCTCCTGAGTAAATATAAAGTGACACTAAGGGAGTGTGGAAATGAATATTGCTCAGTCTAAGTATGGTCAAAAGGGGTTCAAACCTCTGTTCTTCCTATTTCCTGAAATAGTTAACAGTTTGACAGGAAAGTGAAGGGAGCAGTGGCTTTGCAGCACATGGAGCTGGAATTGGAAACCCAGGCAGGCCTCAGCAGCACCTGGCCGCCCGTCCCGTCCTGTGCAGAGCAGGAGCACAACTGCTGGGGTCGACTCTGTGCACTTACTGCCAACACGGGACATTCCCGGGGCTTTTAAAGGGGGAATGCCACTCAATTTGAGAACACATGTCATCCTTGTGGCTTGAGAGAGAGACATGTTCAATAACAGGGACTAAAACTGCTTTAAGGAATTGTATTTTACATATTTTAACTGCATGTTCTTGCCTCTTGTGTATGTTTTCACACCATAGCAACAATATAGAGCATAATTTCCCATATTTGATCCAGGTGCGTCTGATTTATCTTGACAGACTTTTACACTTTAAAGCGCCTCACAAGGGCAAGACGCACTAATCAGTCATTAATATTTTTTTGCACATATTCCTGACGCATTCATGTACCACTTTTCTGTGATCTGTGTATATACCACCAGATACACCCTATGCATTCAGAATACATGCATAGGGTCACCTAGTGTCACTGATGTACATTTTTAAGATTATCATACAGTATCCAAACTATTAAAAATAGTTGAATACTTGATCACTGACAAATGAATGAATTCTAATGTCTGTGTGATGACTGGGTGTTGAGCCGGGCCCTGAACTGAGTGGTGAATATGTTGCTGAATAATTGCATACTATGCTTAGCTTTTGCCTGCTGTCTATGCCAACAGTGCCATCTACTGTTAGACTGACACATTGCACAACCCAATCAAGGTCACTTACGAGAGTGTTCTGGTCGATGATGAGAATAAAGGTGAGCTGATCATGCAGGTCATACTGTGGAGAAGAATGACAAGTGCTGGGATGTCCCCTTCTCTTAAAAAACAGAACAGAAATCCTGAATAAAGGTTATAATAGGTGTAATTGCTGCATCCAGCCTTGAGGGTTTGTTCCAATCTAGGCGATCGGTACAGCAACAACCTAGTAAAACTCAACCCTGACTGGAACAATCAACATTTTTCGTGTAAGCTCTGCTGTATTAGTTACATGCACAGGTGACTGGGAGAGTGACAAGCAGCAGTGGTGCCTAAACTCACTAAGCCATCTGTACCGCCCCTCCCAAAAAAAACAAAAAACAAAAAACAAAAAACACAACCACCAAGAAATCATACTAACATTTCAGTTTATTTTCTTCATGTATAATAATTTAGCAAACACAAAATCATACATTATATCATACATCTTATGTGTCATATTATTTATAACTCATGACAAAACTTTAAAAAAATACTCTGAGGGACATTGAGCATTGACTACAGTTTGTCTGGAGTGAGAGGTGTGTGTGTGTGTAATGATCGATCAGTTTCAAATGGCAGCAAGGTTTGGTGACATGACCAGCCTCCCTCATTGAGGGAAACCAAAGAGCTGTTGACTGCGTTTGGCCGTGCGGTGTGAAGCTGCATGTCTGGAGCCAACATGGCCGACAAAGGCCGAGTTACATTTAGCTCTGCAACCACAACACACCACAATCCAGTGCCGTCTAATATGTGACAATATGTGATATGTGACATGTGAAGATGTAAAAATCTGTTGCGAGGCCTGTAAAAAGTGCTTGCAAATATAATGGAAATTCAAATTCAAAGAAAAGAAATGAATGAAAAACACATCATGACTATGTGAAGAGACACAGTAGTTATACTCATCCAAATTCTGCTGTCTTACCATCCACACACCGTAATGTGGCCTCTAAAATTTGTGTAGCCAAAGGCAATGACCATGGTGCACTTACAACATTTTGAAGCAATGCGTTTTCAAATTTTAGCAGTGGCTGTGATCAATGTATCATTTAGTTTCACACTCCCTTGTTCCTATATTATTCACACTGTCTGTGTTGAATTGTCCATTTCCATCCTTGTTATAAGCTAATAGTCTGGAATATGAATCCAAGTAGAAAACCACTAATGTGGCTGGTAAGACATTTCAAAACCAATCAAACCTTTTTGCAGAAAACACATTCAGTAGCATTGGTTCAAGTTTCTGATACCTGACAAATAAAGAAACAAATTCACTTTTTATAAACGTTCAGAGCATGATGAAGATGAAGCCTTTCCTTCATATGATGAAAGACATAAAGATCACTTGTATGACAGAAAACAAACAAAAAAATCACACACACTAATCACATCCTTGCTTTACACTTACAAAGGTCTACTTTATGTATTTAGACCCCCAGTCTCTTGATTATTAATACATCAGTCAGCTTGCTAATCCCTGTTCTAGGAAAGTGCTCGCAAGGTTCCAGCCACAGACTAAAAAACATTTTGAATAAAACAGACAATATTAGAGAACATCTGTGTGTGTGTGTGTCCCTGCTCCTTGTTGCTTGGAGCTTCTCTTATGCCCATCACTGAGCATCAGAATAAGCATAAGGCAAAAGTCATGTCATTCATTATTTTCCTTGAATAAGGCCGTCACCATAGGTTAAAACAAAGCCACAATTATGCATTAAATGTCTCTGAATCACAACTCTTTCCATGTAAATTTTGTTCCAATGTAAGGCAAAAGATGAGTGGGCTTACTGTCAGGAAACAGCTGGGGAATTCAAGCTGACTGTATTTTTACTGCAGGACGGGCAGGAAAAAATAAACGCATGTCCAGTTTTCGGTCTTGTCATTCTGCCGCCTTTCGCCTACCCCCGGAGCAGCGAAGTGGCCATTTACAAGCTAAATATTTGCTCTGGAGAGTCCCGGCTCCTTAGTAAGCCTCTCCAAACCAACTATAATGTTTAGTTTGCTGAACGGCACCACGGCCAACCTCCAGCTGGCTTTAGAGGTGTTTATATGGAGGTTAATCCTGGCCAAAGTACCGATCCCACAGAGTAAACACCTACCAGCGACTAGAACAAGGAAGGGACAGTTTTACCACACACACACACACACACACACACACAGAATGCAAACACACTGAGCTCAGTCTCTTTTGACTTACATTTACTGCTTGTTTCTTTCTATCTATCGATCTATTACCTTTATTTAACAAGGAAAGTTGAATGAGAATACATTCTGCATCATGGCGGAGAACACCTTCACAGGTACATAAACAAGAGTGTATTTTAATTTTTTTTTTTTTTTTTAAAGGCTTTTACAGTTAACTGGTGACCCAGGAATGAACCTTGATATTGTGGCAACTCCAGTGTGACAAAAGCATGAATAGGTTTCACTAAGTCTATGTCCCTGATTGAGAAGAGGAAAAAAAGAAAAAAGAAAAAAAAAAAAGAGAGAAGAGGGTCGGAAAAGCCAGAAACCAGACAGGAATGCTCAATGCAAGATTGTAGTTGCTTATGAAACTGCACAGGGAGGCTATTAAAGGAATACTCCAACATTTTGAGACAGCTTCACAGTTGCTGTAAGGTTTATTTTTTCACTTTAACAGAGCTAGGCTAATGACTCCCATACATGTCAAGGCATTATGCTAAGCTAACAACCCATAGGAACCAAACCATTGGACATACAGGCGTGAAAACGGTATCAAACCATTATTTTTGCGTGACAGGGAAGCCGCTCTGTGAACTGCCGTATTTTTCAGGATGTGTCAGTACTTCGTTAAACCATGTCTAACACCATATTGTCCTTGATCGATATCTGATCACTACTTCATTTGGCTTGTTTAACCTTAAAAAAAAAAAAAAAAAACTGTAAAAAGGCTCTACATAAATTTGCTTCAAGTTTAAAAATCACAAATAAATATTTAGATACAAATATATAAACAAATATATTCAGCAGTGTTGTATATGCCATAATGGACTGTTTCTGGTTCAGTTATAAAAACATATGTGGTGATGTAGCAGCGCTACCCTGTAATAGATCCATAGTAGAAAGTGAGAGAGAGAGTGAGAGAGAGAGAGAGAGAGAGAGAGAGAGAGAGAGAGAGTGTTATTTGACACTACTGCAGCAGAGAGCAATAGACTTTTAAAAGAGTGGTCGATTTATCAGACAGTATCCTGCTCAGGAAAGTACACAGAGCACATCTGAGCCGTTTGACGTATCTGTCACGTCTGAACTTTGCTTTCATCGTTTTGGGCCTGTACAGTGACTCAAAATGAGATTCAAGCCTTTTCCCGGGACTGTGGCAGTGAAACCTTTAACCATCTAGGAATTCACTGATTCATGTTTCAAATCCTAGCTCTTCAGTGTGGATTTAACCTGAATGCTTCCTTGGAAAAAAACAAACAAACACACAACTCTGTGTTCAGCTGCTGAAATGGCCAGCATCACGCTAAGTGGACTGGGGTAAGGACATCAGCAAGTGTGACAAAAACCCTGGATCACTTCACGTCTCTTGCTGACCTCCTGATTTCCTCTCTCCTTTAGTAAAATGTCTTTCTAGCCCTCCGATTAGTGAAGGCTCAGTTTCTCACATCTCCTCTCAGAACAGGGACTGTTTGAGCCCTTTGAGGGGAGAAGTCAGTTTCTCCCAGCAGTGTCTCCTCCTCCTGCGCCTCACCTTCTCAGCGTAGAGCCTGTTTCTGTTCCTCCTGCAGGAAGGCCTGTTTCTCCATCAGTTTCCGGAAAAGCCCGTGTCTGTTGCTGAGCAGCTGTGTGTGCTGGCCACATTCGGCTATGCGGCGCTGGTCCAACACGGCCACAGAGTTTGCGTTCTGGATGGTGGAGAGACGGTGGGCGATGATCACAACTGTCCTGCCTTTTGGTGAGGAAGGAAACAAGAGTTGCAATTAGAAATTAATGGAAATGTTGTACCAAAAAATTGATAGGATGTGATAGAGATTTATTTGCACGTTCTGCTTATTACAGCTGTAGAGTCGTGTGTGGGTGTGTGTCTTCTTTCTTTCCCTTCCTAGAGTGACTGATTAGTCACTCTAGGAAGGGAAGCCACTCAGCCCATAATGCCTAATCCCTGTGAATAAGAACCTGGAGCAAAATGTGGACCCAGCAGGCCACCCTGCAGTTTGTTGTAGACTGTGTGTTGCTTAAGCTTATTTATTTAGCTGTTGTGTACTGGGATTGGCAAATCTGACTCCCTGTTAAAAGGAAGAGTTGTTTTTTCTTATTTTGCCACTTGAATTACACCTACGACTTGTTCTTTGTTTGCCTTGCCACCTTTCTCTATTATTGTAAAGTCAGTTAAACATTAATTTGTTAAACATTAATTTTTTCTGACCTTTGTACTGATTACTGGACTTTAAGTTGCACTGTAAAATAAAATCCCCTGGATTTTTCTTGGGCATAACATATTTGGGTTTGTCTGGGATTTGAACCCGGGATGGCCCGTGACACTGCTTTAGATTTGCATGCAATATGAGGGAGAATGGGACAGAGACATATAGAGGACAGGATGAGACAGAAGGGGAGAGGGATAAAGAGACACAGAGAGAGAGAGAGACACAGAGAGAAAGAGAAAGAGAAAGAGAGAGAGAAAGAGAGAGAGAAAGAGAGAGAGGAGAGAGAGAGAGAGAGAGAGAGAGAGAGAGAGCTCTACCTTCCATCAGACGCTCCAAGGCTTCCTGGACCAGGAACTCATTCTCTGCATCCAAAGCACTGAGGAGAGAGACCTGATTAGCACCAACCTCGCTGAGCAGCTGAGGCTCTAACCAGCTCAAAACAAAACAAGCTCTTCCAAGTATAACGCCATCATCATCTTCAAACACAGTAACAGTAAAGTGCAATAAAGATGCAATAAATGATTAAAAATGAGTTTAAAAAAATGAGTAAAAAAAGTAAAAAGGTTATATACCAGGAAATGCCCAAGATAAAAGAAAAGGATGTTTAATAAAGTATAACTGAATTTAAACAAACCCTAAAAAACAGTTTTGAGAAGACAGTGAGATTTAAGAAGAGAAGATGAGCCGGCCAAAGCTTGTCTGTTCATTAAAGATTCTCTGTATGGGATCAGATCCAGAAAGTGTCTCTTTTGTAAAATACTGAATGAACTATTGAGCATCATAAGGAAAAAAAACATGGAAGTTGTATTAAATGGTTATTGTTCCTGATGTCTATTTGGGGTGTCTTAGGCAAGGCCACATCAATTCTGTTGTTAGTTGATTTGAATTCTTATTAACCAATCGTGTGTCAGCGTCTCTCACCTGGTAGCCTCGTCCAAAAGCAGGATCTTTGGGTTCTGAGGGGAGAGAATACACAATGTGGTCATTATCACACTCATTTTTACGAGGCCTGAAGGAGCCTGATTATATCCAAATCAGGCCTGGAGGGTCTGGTGTGTGTGTGGGGAATCAAAATCTAATTTCTGGGACGTCAGTAAATACATCCAGTCTGCTGGATATCAAAAGTCAAGTGATGTGGAACAAGAGTCAAAATGGCGTGCTGCTGTATTTACCTTGAGCAGAGCTCTAGCGATGGCTATCCTCTGTTTCTGACCACCTGAGAGACGGGACACAAGTTAACTTCTCTATGTTTACACACATTCACATTGAAAAGTGTGTAAGTTGGGTAGGTGTACACTTCAGACACACAGATATGCTCACACACACAAAAGTCACATTTGTCACTTAGTGTATAAAGTATGTTCAGGGTTGGGTATACAATGGTGTTGCCTGTTATGTCATCTATACAATTAATGGATTCTGATTGTAGATACTTGTGAAATTATTATCAATAAATACATTTCTTGAACTTTGTAAATCCCTTTTCTGATCTGTACCTCAAATATGGCACTGAAAGTACTCAGAATTTATTACTGAGTTTGGGTAATCCCTTGGATTATGTTACTGATTACAAATTTGATGAGGTAACTGGCAATTAATATGACGATAAAAACATCTATAGTAAAAATAATAAAAGCAATAATAATGATCTTTATTTATATAGCACCTTTAAAAACAGTTCACAGTGCTCTAACAGACACAGTAAAAGCAGAATTCTCAGGTGAAATGTATTAATGGAGTACATTAATAACCACCCCCATCACTGAATATATAACTATTTGACTGTGAACCAATGCAATGTAATTTGAGTCCCACAATGAATTCACATTTACAATATTAATGTACTTGAAGACTTTTATGAAACCTTAGATCACCTATTTTTTATTATAGAAAAATGAAAAGTGGGCAGTCTGACCCACATTTTGCTGGATAGCAGACAGAGAGAAAGTGTAGTGGGGACACGGGAGAGAAGCTTCTGCTGGGATTTGATGTTAAGCCTTAAAGCCAACACAGGCACAGTTTTAGCTCCAGTGGTGATAACTACTTGGCCCATCTTGATAAGCAGTTTTGGCTTTTTTTCCCCTCTGCAGTCGCTGACAGGATAGCCCTCTGACAGAATGTGGTTAGTGATTCTGGGACTGGGCCAAACCACTGAAAATATGTTGTACAATGTCCAAAATACATGGCAAATGAGCAAACCACTTTAGTTCGTGGAAAGCTGACCTCTGAGTGATGCAAGGTTTCTGCAAGTAAGTGTAGTAGTTGCCTTGGTATCATTTAATAAAGTCCCTCACCTGACAGCAGCACTCCTTTCTCCCCCACCACGGTGTCAAAGCCTTTAGGAAAAGCCTGAATGAAATCATAGGCGTTGGCCACTTGAGCTGCCCTGTAGATATCCTCTGTGGTCACAGCGTCCGGGTCTACTGCACCGTAAGTTATATTCTCTCTGATAGAGCAGGAGAACAGCACTGGCTCCTGGTGGAGAGTGAGATCAGAATCAGAAATACTTTGATCCCCAAGGATGAAATTGGGTAAAAAAGAAAGAGAGGAAGAATATTTTGTAGCTGTATCTGTCTGAATTTTAAAACATTAAACTGCCCATCCCAACTGCTTAAAACAAAATCAGTCTAACAAATGAAATGGAAATCCAAACACAATAATGTAATGCATAAAGTCATTTGTTGCACCAGTTTGAATGTGGTTCATTCTTGGGCCTAATGTGAAAGACTGTAAATACTGCAAATAGTCTCTGAATCCTGAGCTTGTCAGAAAAGACTCCAGCTATAATAACATCCTAAATGAGACAGATTTTGTATTTGGCTTGCTGTTATGCATGTGCCATGGGAGCTATTGCAATGAACATTAACAAGTTAACCAAACATTTATTTCCTACCTGACTGACAGTTCCAATGTGACTCCTCAGCCAACAGGGATTTAGATCCCTCACATCGTGCCCATCTATAGTGATGACACCTGGAGGAGATGAGAGGCGAGGTTAATCATTTGTCTGACATGTTTCTTCGGACATTTTTTTGGAAGGGTCAGGTGAGTGGACAAGGGATAAGGAGCACAGACAATGTGCTTCCTCTCACCAGCATCGGGGTCGTAGAGCCTGAGCAGCAGCGACACCAGGGTGGATTTTCCTGAGCCGCTGGCTCCCACCACGGCCATGACAGAGCCGGCCGGCACCAGCAGACTGAGGTTCTCAAAGACAGGAGCCTCCTTACGGGACGGGTAGGCGAAGGTGACATCGCAGAACTCCAGCTGGCCCTTCAACTGGCCCGGAGGAAGGACTATGCCTTCTACGGAGGAGCAGAGGGAGAAAGACCCATTATTTTGTTCCGTTTATCTAACCTTAATTTGCCCTTAGTTGTTGGCTAGCAATTAGTGCAACCCTGGTGATGTTTATGTACATCCATATAGTTACACAGTGTGTGTCTGTGTTGTTGCTGATCGAGCAGGCACACACTGCTGGCCTGAGAGGCATAATCCATGCCGCAAATAAAAGAGAACAAGGATTAATAATAACAATTTCTTTACAAAGCTTATAACCAAATATTACTGGGAACATTGCAAGTTATGTCTATTGGGTGGGAACAGGCAAAAAGATCTTTTCTTGTTTTGCAGTGATGGATTACGCCTATACATGTTTTCAAGCAGGCAGCATCTCTGTGAGTCAATTCCCACAGTGACGACTGGCAAAGGAGACAATTATGAGAGTGAATATACATCCAGCTACACAGATGGATGGTTGAGACTAAGCACATATGTGAAAATCACCACCATCTGGTTCTCTGATGTTGCCAGTGACCCAAAGGAAAAATTATGATGGTGACCTATAAAATATTTCCAAATCTGTCAAAGAATGTTCAGTATGTTAATATCGTCTGGCCACAGATATCCATTCCATGAAGTTGTTGTTATTTACAGTATGTTTACAAGCAGGAATTGGGCTCTGCTGTATTTATATGAATGTGTGTGTGTGTGTGTGTGTGTGTGTGTGCTGACCATTTAGAGGGAGCTCAGGCTTTCTGTCTAGTAGCTCCCACAGCCTGGATCCTGCTCCAAGACCCTTCATCAGCTCAGAGTAGAATGAACTCAGCCCTATGCAATAAACGGAGGACACCACGCCATCAGCAAACAAACACCAAGTGCAAACAAGTGATATATCAATAATAGCGGTACTGTGATATGAGACCAGATCTCATCTTGGATTTTGGATATCAAAATATTGTGATATTCCCTGAACATACACTGTTTTAGCTGTTCTATTGCTCATGTGTGTAAGTATCTTAAGAAAGCTTCAACAGCCAGCTGTACAATATTATCTTACTATCAGTATCAAGGTTTTGGTCAAAGATATTGTGATATCTGATCTCGTCCAGTGCAGCTCAAAAAAATTCACACAAAAACAAAGTGTGACTGTGATGGTGTGTGTGTGTGTGTTACCTGCAATACTGATGCCGACCCAGAAGGTGTACATAAGGAATGATGAGAGCTCTCCCATTGTCAGGTGTTGGTTGGCCATCAGCAGGCCTCCTTTATAAAGCACTGACAGGATCATGATGTTTCCACTGAGA
>OMLB01029471.1:32961-53394 GCA_900302555.1 Myripristis jacobus | reverse complement strand
CACCATGTCACAAAGCCTGAATCATTTCAAATTGGTTTCTTGAACATGACAATGAGTTCACTGTACAAAAGTGGCCCCCACAGCCACCAGATCTCAACCCAATAGAACATCTTTGGGATGTGGTGGAACGGGAGCTTCGTGCCCTGGATGTGCATCCCACAAATCTCCATCAACTGCAAGATGCTATCCTATCAATATGGGCCAACATTTCTAAAGAATGCTTCCAGCACCTTGCTGAATCAATGCCACGAAGAATTAAGGCAGTTCTGAAGGCCAAAGGGGGTCGAACACGGTATGAGTATGGTGTTCCTAATAATCCTTTAGGTGAGTGTATATATATAAACTATATGGACAAAAGTATTGGGCCACAGCTCTTAATCATTGAATTCAGGTGTTTCATTCAGTCCCATTGCCACAGGTGTGGAAAATCAAACACCTAGCTATGCAGTCAGCCTTTCCCCAAAATTTGTTAAAGAATGGGTTGTTCTAAAGAGCTCCCTGAATTTGAGCATAGTACTGTAATAGTAATGTAGTAGGATGCAACTGTTCCAACAAGTCCAAAGGGATAATTCTGTGGGTTTGTTTTTCTGAAGTTGGCCTTGGCCCCTTAGTTCCAGTGAAGGGAAGTCTTAGTCCTTTAGCTCACCAAGACATTTTGGACAATTCTCTGCTTCCAACTTTATGGAGACAGTTTGGGGAAAGCCCTTTTCTGTTCCAGCATGACTGTGCCCCACTGCACAAAGCAAGCTCCATAAAGGCATGGTTGGGTGAGTTTGGTGTGGAAGAACTTGACTGGCCAGCACAGAGCCCTGACCTCAACCCCATCCAACACATTTGGGATGAACTAGAACAGAGATTGTGAGCCAGGCCCTCTTGTCCAACATCAGTGTCTGACCTCACAAATGCTCTTTTGAATGAATGGGCAAAAATTCCCACAGGCACACTCCAAAATCCTGTAGAAAGCCTTCCCAGAAGAGAGGAAGCTGTTCTAGCTGCAAAGGGACCAACTCCATATTACTGCCTATGGCTTTAAAATGGGAGGTCATAAAAGCTCCTGTAGGTGTAATGTGTAGGTGGCCCAATACTTTTGTCTATATAGTGACAGGCTTGAAAACCGCTCACTGCCTCAGTAAAGAAATGAATCCTCTCTATATCAGACAGAGCTGAGCCCACAGCCAAGGCTAGAGGATGCTGGGAAGGCCGGATGCAGCCGAGTCGAGACCGGCTCAGACGCTTATGGTCGTCTAATGTTAGTAACCCCTAAACCACAGCTCGCTGCAGCACAAGCAAAAGACTGGCTGCATGAGTACTTTGAGTCATGTTGACCACAAACAATAACTCATCCTGCAGCCGTGGTGTTTGTGGTGGAGTGAAGTAGCACAGATTTCACACAGACCGTCTCCCAGGGTGCTCATTTAAACGCTGCCGATCACCTCTCTGGTCAGCTGGACCCTCCTGTTCAGCCATTTCTTTCCTCTCAGCACTGTCAGATCCTATTCATGGCAAAAGGACAGGCCAGATAAGGCTGAGTGGAAAATATGAGCGGACGCACAGAATGACAAGTGGTTTCAACACAACAGCAGGTTTGAGAGTATAACCTCTGATGTGTGGTTGACTGCAGTTTTCCTAAGGTGCACTGCCAGCGTCAACTGGAAACCTGGACTTCTTGCAGACACACGTCAAGAGCAGATTCCTGACACAAGATGGGAAGAGAGCTGCTGAATGAGCTCAGCTTAAGGTTGTGACTCAGTTATAACAACATACTGACCATTTAAAATGACGGCATTGTGACAAGAAGTGCTGTTTATTCTTTTGTAGCTTTCACTGGGTTTTCAGCTCCTGCCATGTGCTTCACACAACTCAGCTGGTTAAAACTCCACACAGGACTATTTAACCCCTTGAATTCCTATCAACTTTGCCAAAATAATAAGTTCATGTTCAGCATTTCTCCATATTTACATCCACTGTGTTTAATTTGAAAAACAAGTCATGACATCCCCAAGACTTGAGATTTACAGAATGACACTGCCACCTAGAGGTAAAGAAATTAACTGTCATTTAACCAGTGTAGAAATGTATAATAACCATTTTAGACACTCAAAAAACAGAGGAAGATAATCTGCCTTATTTAAAGATTTATTAATTTATAATACAAGCTTTTAGGTAGACCACATTGCATTTTAGTTTGTACATTTATTCATATTGAGCTAAACTTCATAGCAGTGACATGGATTGACAAACACAAACCAAAAGACACTCAATGGAAGGAATCAAATGTTTCCAACTGTTTCCATAGAAACCACAGCCAAGCAAATCAATCAATCAATACTCCCAGTGCACCCACCGCCACTCACTTGTCCTTATATACCACATGCTTACACATTCACCCAGCACACACTCACTCACACTAAAATTGAACAAATACCTATACACAAGATAAAAATCGATATATTTAAATTTCAATATTAATGATATTACTGGATTCCACGATAAAAGGCAAACAAGAAATAAAGACAGCATCCAAACAAAAATGAGGTGAAAACACCACCAAAATTTCCTCTTTACTCTCCATTCGTACAGGAAGTGTCTCCCCCTGCTTCTTGTCTCAGTGTCCAGTAGAGGGCGTTGCACCCACAGCACGGCCCCCTCTCCCATCTTCAGCCGCCTCTTTTGTCTGCATTTAACTGGCTTGACATGTTTGCTCCCGTTATGCCACCATTACGCCAGGGAGTGGCAGGGGTGGGGGTGGGGGGCACGGACAGTCTAGTCTATTTAGTCCCGGTCAGAGGTGCAAACAGTGGCACCTAATGGCACGCTTCACGAGATCCACCACGTCCTTTCACTCCATTTCCACAAGCCTCAGTAGGCATCTGTACCATTTCTTGTGGCTTTGCTCATCCTGCAGCTTGGCGTTGCTTGGCGTACGGCAAAGCCAAACACACACACGCACACACACACACACAAAAACACACACACTCACTCACTCACTCACACCACTCAGTAGGTGTTTACGCAGCTGTCCTAATAAAATCCTTAGTCCTTCTCCCTCTGTTGGTCCAACGCAGGGAACAAACGAGTCTAGGTGATGGCACAGATGCCACCGGCACCGAGACAGACCAAACAGTTCAGTTTGTGTGAGGCAGATACAGTCTATGAGGAGGATGGCACATATTCTAAAAAGCTGGAAGATGGTCCCTTCCTCTATATATATAATATATATTTTAAAAAATGGTACAAGGGAAGGAAAATGAAGGCAAAACAAAACACTTTCAAATGAACAAACTGGTTAAGTGCAATGAGAGGATTAACACCATTCAGTAAGACCCAGGGAAACATCCATACGACTAGTTGCGGAGGGTTAGCCCAAACATCCTGAACAGGACTCGTATGTCCATGGAGAGGGGACAGTTCCAGGGTCTTGTTTTAAAGTCTGACTGCGTAACATTGAGCCTTGAACACCCGTCCATCGGCGGCCGGGTCCATTATGTGAGCACAGGCATCATTTCATCGTCAGGATCTTCAAACAAAAGGAGGCAAAATCTGGTAGCACAGTAAAAGGCTGAAGGGAGGACTAATCTGAATGTATTGGCACAAAAAAAGGAAAAATAAAAAATACAGCCTCCGACTGGACAAGCGTTCGTGGATGACGGCCGCAACCAGACTTCCTGTGATCACTCCAAATCCATGGCTGACAGGATGATGGGCAGGGGAGAATGTGTGTGTATGTGTAAGAGTGTTTGTGCATGTGTGTCTGTATGTGTGTTTGTATATGTTTGGGAGGATGGGGAAAGAGGGTGCGGTGTTGTTTCTGTTGCTTTACAAGAGGAGACAGCAATTGCTCTCTGTGGTTTTTTCTCTGTTCCTTTGACCTACAAAGACAAGGCAGCAGAGACCTGAGGTGAGACAACAATTACCCCACTGAAACCAGAAGCAAGCAAATATCACACTGTGCTCTCAAGTGGGATGACAAGATTTCAAACAATGGCAGCAGCAATAAAGCCCCGACAAGAGACACACAGGACAGGGTGACATCAGACAGGACAAAGAGGGGAGTGCTCACCATGAGAGTTGGGCTCTGGTAGGGTCTCTCTGGCAACCAAGTGCATGACAGTTGTTCGGCCCGGGGGCAGCTTCAGAGCTTTGAGCACAGCAAAAAGAGGCATTATGATTCATTATTATTCACACTGTATGTTACGGTATCATCCCAGCATGCTATAATCCTGCTAAAGTGTTAATTATTTGATGACTAATTTCTTTAAATATTGATTTCCAGTGAAGTGCATTGCACAATCACAGTGTTGTATAAGTATAATAAGTAAGTATAATTATGGCAATGGTAAACGTTAAGGGCATTTCACAGAGTTGTCTTTCTCTTTACAGTATTTTTTGTAGTCACCTGTGGCTAGATTTTAAAATATATATCATACATTTACCTAGACCTCCTAAATTTTCAAGTGGATGAAAAACAGGCCTGACATGAGGCGAGATGTAACCACAGAGGCGGTTAGCGATTGGTGAGATGCCCTGCCAAAGGCGGGACTTCTGATGAACAAAAAAGTGAGCAAATATTGTGGGGAAAGTTTGGGTGAAACTCGCCGAGCTGATAGTATTTTCCTACTTTATTTTCAAATGGTCACATGTTTGTTTAATATCATAGATAATTCTATTTCTCCTTGTATTCAGTAGGGGCTTTCTGAATACAAGGATTAGATTAAAAAAATTTTCAAGATGGATAGAGGGTAGGAACAACTTTTCCTTCACAGCTCAGTGTGTTGTCTTTAATGGTTTACAAGGACAAACTTATCAAAACAGCTGCATAAATGTCTTCCTTGGATTACATTAGTGTACTTAATTTGCCATCTCAGACATTTGTTTTTGATACTGCTTGCAGTTAAATACAAATGGTGCCTGGAGGTAAGGAAATCCAGAGGAATTTTCAGGAAATAGGGAGGGCACATGGAAAAAAAAGTGAACCTAACATTCCCTGTAGCTAGAGTAATACTTTGAGGTATACTGAGGTGGTGTTTGTAGGTCAGAGGTGGTCCTACCTCCCAGGGTGACGTTGCCATGAAGAAAGCGGCCCTGGAAGATGAGGCGCAGTATGCTCGGGCTGCTCACCTGCTCCTCCTCCCATCCTGTGGGCAAAGAGCAAAAACACTTAGTATCACCAGTCCAAACCCTCAAGCTTTTGCTATCCACCCTGTGCTATCTTAAAGAGCTCATCATTTAATTCAATTATTAGATAAATCAGAACAGCTTATGATCAAATATTTTAATTAACGTTGGTAATAGCTTAAAATTTGCTTCGGCGTCATACCTAATTAATTAACAAAGTCATTTTGAGTACAGACCTGACAGACCATAACTCTGCATTTCTGGCTTTGGTAGCCCATATTCATCTCTAATATTAAAAAGTGTACAGCCTTTTCCTTGTACACAACTCTCCCCCCAAAACGTGACAACAAAAGGGATATCAAGCCCAAACAGTGGTTCGAACAGTGTATATACAGCAGGTTATGACCATAAAGCTCTAAATAGTCTCCTTGCACAATAAAAGTTTAGTCATTGAGGAGGAAATGCTTGAAAAAGGCAAAGTAAAACTCGACAGTGGGAAAAATGAATACTGCCATTTCTTCCCTCCAACTTAAACCTCTGTAAACTTACCCGCAGGCCAGTTGTCAAATACATGCTTGGCAATGTCTGTGGCCGAGTCGTTCGGGGAGAAAGTGAAGTCTTGTGTTTTCCCACTGACCAAGATAAGGCGGAGGTGCACCTAAGATAGCAAAAAAAGAAAAAAAAACACTCTAAATCACACCCAGGGTCCACAGAAACGCCACAAGAGCAGACATAAAAACACCATAAAGTTCCATCAAAATTCTGCTTCATTAGTCGGGATGGATTCCCTCTATTTCCTCTAACCTCAGCAGACATGAGGTGACCTTCAGAGGGCTGTGAAGAGATGGGCATTCCAGTCTAATTAGATTTATCCACAGCAGATCTCAGCTCTTTGACTGGGCTGCTTCATTCACTGAGGGCTTACACTGAAGTGAGCCCCTGTAGCCACAGACAGCAACAGATAAGGGTGGGGCTGAGGGGGAGAACACTAGCCCTTTAGTTCCAGGGGGCTGCGAGCTCTTCTCCGGGCTGTTGGCCTAATGCGATAACCCCAGGTGTCCCAGACAGGCCTAGGCCATGTTATTAAATTTACATGGCCAATGCGTAGCCTAGGGGGGTACTGTGCATATGTGTGAGAGAGGGTCTCTTAATAGAGGGGGTTTCCTTTCTTTTTCCCCTCTAGGCAACTATACAAACCAATCTGTTTAAGATAAAAACAAAAAATTATAAAGGCATCGCTCATCTAAACACAACAGGCCTAAACTCTTGCAGTAACATCAAGAAATCCACATGGGACGCTGCTCACTCATTTTACTCTTTCAAAATACTACATTAAAGTTTTGTGTCCAAGGCTCAACACCATGCTTTTAGTTATAACCAAAGCCTGACACAGAAAAAAACAACCACAACTGAACATCCATTAATATTAATTAATCTGATAATAAATTAAATCATCAGCGAAAGTGGGTGTGAAGACAATTTTCAGTTTTGTTATAACTGTTTATGCATTCTGATGATCAAAATGCATTTATCATGAACATTTGACATAAACTAAATTGATCAAATTAAGCATTTGTCCACTTTGCTTTATTTTCTGTGAAACCTCCACCTCTGAGTGTTTCATCTCTGGATCTTGTTTTCTCAGTTCAGCAACACAGCTTATCACCCTTAGCATGACCATTTTCCACATTTCATTTAAGATGAAGTGTTAGCCATTAGACTGCTATATCATGCAGCTTCACGACAGAACATCATCCAGTAAAAAGTGGCTCCAGAGTTGGGAAAAAAAAAAATCTCTCTGATGGTGAAAGAGCCCAAGGTCAGGACTGAAACATCACTCTGAGCTGAATTATTGATCCATTTCGACCCAAATCTTATAATTTATGATGCTGTTATCACTGCTGCTTATTAATCCATCATCTCTACTCAATCATACTGCTGTTCAAAAATTTACATAGAGGAAAAAACATCCTGTCATTGTCAGATGGGCAAATGTCTGCTTGAACGTCAAAGGTGAAAGCTGAAAGGTGTTCTCCCGGACTTTCGCTCTGTTTAGAAAGGTCGCACATGAACTTTCTCGGGTTCACAAATCAAAGATGAGAGAACAAAGAGGTTTATCGCCGAGATGTGATGTCAGGGCAGGACAACCCCACTCTCTCATCTGTTTACATACACAAACCCCCCTCAGTGGTTTCTGCCCTCCCCTCCCCCAGTGGACTGAATAACCTCCATGTGGGGTTACATACCCATGTCATCATTAACAAGCTTTCCTCTCCGTCCAAATCCCTTTCATCGAGTCGAAAACAAAACAAAGTCAAATCTGCCTGGCTCCCCATAGTAACATCCTGCATCACAAATATCCTCTGTGCTCTTTAACACAAAGAAAGACACCAAATCCCTCAAACTGTATGTTATGAATTACAGGCTTTTGTTTTCACTACAGGGGTTCACAGAGCTTCCCAAAGCTCACCCATTCTTTGTGTTGGGCAAATTTCCTTAAACCTTCACCTCTCTGGCCCAATCTGGCTTCCAACAGTGAATATCCATTAAGTCCTACTTTGCCTTGCTGAAGAAAAGTACCGTCTTTAGGCACCCTCCATCAAAATTTGACTTAAATGTTTTGTACATTTTGGCAAAAATGTTAGGAGGTAGGACAGGTTGTGGTCCTAAATGACAAAAATGTTTATATTAACATATTATTCACTTGTGATGTGCATTTTTACATCCTAGCCACCTTCATGTTCACAAATAATACTAATTAAAAAAAACATAAACATAATTGTAAAAACATAACATATTTGTAGCAGCTGATGGTTATCAGAAATGACAATGTCTCTATCTGTGCTGTTCACACGTGGTCCATTCCTGTAGTGTGGGGGGTACGACTGCAGCTGGGACTTAGTAAGCAATGGGGTGCAATCAATTGGCGTCTAAACCTTGAAAGGAAAGTAGGGCAACGTTTCAACTGAGATTAGACAGATGGTGTGAACAGAAACAGCAGTCACTGCTCTATCTAAAGTGTTTATGTATGTTTGCTAATCCATGACCCATCCCCAAAACCCCAAATTAATTGAAAAACCTCTATGTAATGTTGTTGCCATTAGAGGTGGGGAGGGGGGAAATGTAGCATAGTATTATGATATTTTGTGAAAAACGATTGTATCGCCATGTATGGATATGGTATCTCCAAGAATTGATGCAACATGACAGGTTTTTATGACAGAGCTGCTCAGTCTATCTGCTTGACAATATCAATTTGCTGTTAAAAAAAAAAAAAAAGAAGACTAAAGTGAGATGAACAGAGTGAAAACTTATAAATTATTACATTTAAAAGATGTTGATGATGCTTTCACTTGGGGGCATAATTTGCATTTGAAAAAAGGTAATAAATCGCAATATATTGTAATACTCAGCATATTGCAAAATATTTAAAATAGCAATACTACCATATCTTGACTGAAGTATGACGGGGCCTCTGGTGATTCCCACCCAGAGTCCACATGCTGATGAAACATGTCAATCAGCTGAGGGCTACATGATGCGGCATGAACAGTGCCTGTGACGGGCTAACCTGCACAGCCGCACTAAATACACACATGAGATGCACATAGGCACACACAGCATATTTTACAGAGCCTCGTTGCTCTGTAAAATAACCTCAAAAAGGTGGCAGGCCGTCCCACTCACCATATCCAGATCCCGCTGGGTGGTCATGGCTCAGAGAGGGAGGCTGTTGCTGACAGACAGGCAGGAGTGATGAGCTTCAGCTGGTAGAGACGGGGCCAGAGCCCTGGCACAAACAACACAGACAGTGTGAGGCTGCTTGCCACAGCCTGGCACCGTAAGCACCTCACCTCAGCGATTATCCAGCCGGCTAACTTGTCGCTTGCTCAGAAAATCGCAAACGTTATCACACTGTCGACCTTATCAGATTAGCAACCTTGACAGCCGCTTGACAATTTCCCAATGTGGTTAACCAACAGCTGGCTAGCTAGATAGTTGACTCAATCTTAAATTAGCGGTGAACGACGATGCAGAGCTCCACAGGCTAACCTTTAATCAAAACAACTAATTAGGCTGGTCGGCTACGGCAGCGGCGAGCTACGCGTTAGCCAAGCTGCCGAGATTGAAAGCTAATGGTAATTACGCTAGTGGACGACTTACTGGCTTTTGGCAATTCTTGTGTCCACACGGCTAACTAGCTGCCTAGTTGCAATAAAATGAACAATGTTGGGAAAATAAAAAGTAATTCTGCCCGGACATGCTAAGTATCGCCGAGTTTAGTCCGAGCACAAGTCGAAACTGAGTCGAGAGAAGGAGAAGAAAGCTTGCGGTAACATTAGCTACGTTCGCTAGCTATGCTAATGACAAACCAGCTATCGTTAGCTAGCCGTGGGCTAACTAGATGTGCAGCGACGATTTTGATTTCAGTTCTTGTCAGCCTTACCGGTATCTAGTAAAAACGGTTAAATTTTGCATTCAGTTGAGTTGACCAATCGATGGAGAATTTTTTTGTGTGTCGTTCAGGAATATCGAGTGCAGGTAGGTATCGTTATCTGACTGTGGGCACCGTTGGCTAATGGACGGGACGATGCCGGATGTCAGCTGGTTGTAAACACAGACAACCACCACAAAGGACTCTGGGAGTTGTAGTCCAGAACACGTCGTAGCAACCTGATGTGATAGAAATTCAGTTGAAATTATTTTCCAAAGCGAGACGACGTAAGTTTGTATACCTCTGCAAGGATTTTTTGTGGGACAGTTCGACGTTGAGGAGCCACAATGTCCAAAAACAACAACTACAACAACAAAAACAGCCTTAAAAAGTGTCACTATAAGACATATTTATTTGTCATATTTAATAAAATAAAACAGATTTTTCCTAGAATCTAATATTTGTTTTATTAAGATAATTACAATAGACTTTAACAATGTACAAACTATTCAGCCCATTTGTTTCTACAGACACAGTACCTGTCCTTTCAGATGCCACCTAATGCTAGAGATTAAAAGTTAATAAAATTTGTCACAAAATGATGCTTCACAAATGTTTATTAGCAGATGAAAACAGCAGAACCATTTGTATTCAGAAACATTGCAATATATATATGTAGCGACTCATTTCTGTCTCTGGAGTTAAAAATGGTGCTGGGATTTCTCAGCTCGAAGGATCAGCTCCTCCAGAGTTTGCAGAACTGTTCCTGATTCCATATGCAAAGTAGATGATGAAACCTTGTAGAGATCAAGAGAAGAAAATGTTAATTTGGACTACTAGATTGATTTTTTAAAAATCTATAATAGCATGACAATGTTAACAGCAGGAAAAATGTTGTAGTCATACTAACCAATTGCCATCCAAGCTGCAAACTGAATCCAGGTTGTCTGACTCAGCTGCATCATGAGGCAGATATTGACAAAGATGCTAACCACTGGTAACCCGGGGAGGAGGGGTACCTGTCAGCAAGCAAAGGATGTGGTTTGTGTGAAGTGAACCGAAACAAATCCATTTGTAATCTTACGTGTCTGTATTCTGCTCCTGTCTGGCACTTCAGCTGTATAATCAATATAAATAAAATGTCCCAATGTCTAAAAACACGGGAAGGCCATCTATTAAAACCTGGGGAAGCAAACAAAATGAGCTGTCAAAGCGGCTGTGATGTGGGTCAGAGAAACTGCTGTGATGCTGGTGAAATCTGAGGAGGCGGACAGACCTTAAATGAGAGCGTCTCTCTTCTCTGAGGCTGACGCCAGATGATGAGCAGACACAGGAAGGAGAGCAGGGTCACAGCTGCACAACCAGCAGCCACTGAAAGGTTGCCCATCAGCAGCCTGTCCCAGCACACACTCAGCACCAGGCAGAGCAATGTGATCAGCACCACTGCACCAGGAGAGGAAACTTGTGGAAATTACACTTTTATGCAAAATATGTCCCATGCACGGATCCCTTAAGTCATTACCTGTTTGCAATTGTAAAGAGCAGCATGAATGATTACATTATTCTAGCTTTACTTGGGGTTACATGCTTACTTTGGCTCCAAAATGTATGAAATACAGTGTATAATTTGAACAGAACAGTTGTCATCATTTTCAGTTGTGATTCAAGTATGACTTTGTTTTATTTCTTTTAAATAGGACCGAGTAATCAACAAATACTTAGTCATATTTTCAAGGTGCCTGTAGTCTAATATTTGTTTTGCTCTGCTTGTTTTTTTGTTAGGTACAACACTGCCTCCAATGATTTTTGCTGCAGGATAATTGCAGTATAATCTCATTACATGTAATTAATTCTTGGTTGTAAGTATGGATTTATTATTTACTCTTTCTCTGTAATGAGTGATGTAATTATGTCAGACAATCTGAAGTTACCAAAAGTGGAGCATAAAGCCACTTAGGCCAAAAAAAAAAAGCATTAGGGGAACCCACATATGAAAGTTGTGGCACCGTGGACGATGTTCCCCGAGGTTATCGTGGGAGAGTCGGAGCGAGGCAGAAACAGGAGCACTGGGGTGAACTTCTCTCCTGGCGGGTGTCTCATCTCTTCTTCCTTCTGGTCAAGGTGAAGATCGCCGGTTCCCTCTGTCATTATTTCCATCGGTAGACTGTCATCCATGTGGCCTGGCTGGTACCTGATAGCAACACATACACACAAGAGTGTATGCGTTTTAGGCTGCTCTAATACACAATAAACACCCACAGTAACACTGGCTCCTAAGGCTCCGATATTTGATGACAAAAAAGATTATGATACGTCAGGGATAACTGCATGACTAACCTGAGAACAAGCACACAAACAGCCACCAGTGTGTATGCAAGGAGCGTCCCTATTGACATCAGATCCACCAAAATATCCAGGTCAAACAGAAATGCCATTGCAGCTGCAGGGAATTTAGGATATTAGCACTGAAACATCTGCAAGCAAATCTTAGTCAAGGCAAACCTTTGGGCAAAATCAGAAATTTTGGCTGGTAATTATTCACAGTTAATCAAACAGGGCCTTATCTCACCCGCCACAGTGCCAGATATAACTGTGGCTTGTAGAGGCGTCTTTGTTTTCTCATTCATTTGTGAGAGGAAGCGGAAGATGAGGCCGTCCTCTGCCATAGCCTGGATTACACGAGGCAAGGGGAACATACTGCCAAGTAAACTGGAGCCAGAAAAAAAAAAACAGAAGCAATGTAGTTATCAAATAATTACAGTGCAGGAAGGATTACAGACAAGCAGAGGAAAGGCAGTCCCAGTGGTATCCACATGTATATCAGCAGGCTGTGACTGTGAAGCCAGGCACAGACCCCTGAACCACTGCCATCATTTCTGGGCAACAAACTGATAATCTTATCTCATGAACTGCCGGCAGAGAGCAACATTTGGTTAAATAGGGTGTGTTCACTCAAATCTCTGACCCTCACACCTGGTTGAGAGCGCACACAGGGAACCCACAGCCACAGCGTAGCGAGCGTTGCCCCAGTTCACATAGTCAAAGGCCTCGGGCAGCGGGGTTTTTACGTCGAGCAGGTGGTAGGGCATCATCAGGGTGAGAGCGGTGGACACCCCGAAGTAGGCGATGAAACAGCAGAGCAGCGAGGCCACTATGCTGATGGGAATGGAACGCATAGGGTCCAGCGCTTCCTCACCTGTGGATAATAAAGGCTGCTGTATCAGCTTGAATGTATAAAACAGCTATAATAATGACGAGAAGTTGCTAATAACTGACCTGCAGATGCAATACAGTCGAAGCCAACAAAGGCGTAGAAGCATGTTGCTGCCCCGGCCAGGACTCCGCTGAGCCCAAATGGTGCAAACCCGCCAGAACCAAACTCCTTCTTGATAACCCTGCAAACAAAGACAATAAACCGTACAGTAAATATTAACAGATTATTATTATTATTATCAAAGGTGCACTACACAAAAATGAGGGTTGATTGGAAGTAAGAGCACTTTAGAGTCCAACCAGCAAAGAGAACCAGGGACAGTCAACCTTCAAATTTCATGCTAACTCCACTTTTTTTTCTTCAGTTGAGTCTAAAGGGTCCTCATAGTCCATCTGATGATGAGAACCATGTAGGCTCAACCATCAAATTTCATGCTCATTCCAGGTTTTTTGTCAGTGAAGTCTAATGGGTAGACTCTTTTCTGCAATTTTACATTGTACACCTTTAATATATCAACACATGTTTTCCACACACACACAAAAAAAACATGAAAACAACAAAAGTCTGGACGACTTCCCCTGAATGATGAATGAAATAGATATGAAGCAGTGATGTTATTAGAAATCAACAGGCATATGTGTTTTGTTGCGTATGTTTCACTCAATGTCAACTCACTCTGGGTCTGTGATATTGGTGGTGTTGATAAAGCTGTCCACACTGAGGTTCCAGTTGGCCCAGTCTCCCCTCACCATGCCTGAGATGAAGACGAAGCCCAGCACCAACACGTTGACCCCTGTGAAGATCTTCCCCACCAGGGCTGACTCGCTCACACCAAATGACAGCAGGGCTGGTTGGGTGAATGAGTACAACTTTGTTAAAAGTAATCATACTTCTGATAACCTTAACTTATAGCAACAATGCACGGTGCACCATACCAGACCATAAATCAACAAATATCTAGTCAGTGCAGCTTAAAGGGAGATATGTAAAATGTAAAGGCTATACTGCTGCTAGTAATGTCGCTGGAGAGTGAGTCATTTGGTGTTATACCTGTGAGCAGCACAATTAACAGTACAGCAAATAGGTCAGGGTATTCAGACATTAGATTCCCAGGAACTTTGATCGGCATGTAGCTTTTGAAGAACTGTGAGACTGCCTGGCCAACCAGGTTATCAAATGTGAAACTCCAAGCTCGAGCAACGCTGGCTGTGCCTGTGGGGAAAAAAAGAAGGGAGAAAATTAGTCAGGGAGTTTCCCCATATCTTTAAAATAAGCTGAGGGGAAAGGTTCCTCATTTGATTCCCCTTACTCTTTCAATCAACTTATAAAGCTTTCAGTTCACTGAAGCAGCAAAATCACAGATGGTTTCAAAATAAAATGCATGTACTGTGTTCAGGTTAACATGAGTTAGAATGAGTGCTTAGTGTTTGCCTGCCTGTGACACCTCAGCTTCTGATTTATTACAAGCCTGCTATATTGACTCACCAATTACATAAGACAAGATGAGGTTCCAGCCAATGATGAAGGCCCAGATCTCACCTACGCTCACATAGCAGTACACATAGGCTGATCCAGCCTTGGGAACACGGGCACCAAACTCAGCAAAGCACAAGCCAGCCAGGATGGAGGAGAGTGCTGCGATGAGATAGCACAACACTATGGCAGGCCCGGCCTTCTCCCTGGCCACCTCTCCAGACAGCACGTAGACCCCGGCTCCCAGTGTTGAGCCCACTCCAAGAGCGACCAGGTCCATTGTGGTCAAGCAGCGAGTGAACTGGGTCTCCACCTGGCTGTCGGCCACTGGGACCCGCCGCAGCAGCATTTTAGCAAAGGAAGCCAGCTTCTTGGCCATGACTGGAGTGAGTGACACTGGAGTGATTCAAAAGCAAACTTTACACCTTGGAAATGGAGAGAAAATACAGTAGAAGTGCTATGTCTGGGTTGCAAGATCCTATTATGGCACAAGTTTTGAAAATGAGACTAAAAATGAGCAGCCATTGAATCTTCTGAGAACACAGTTGTTCGTGATCAAATTAAATTCCCCTTTTTTTTGATGTTCTTATACCTTCTACATGCTGGAGAGGGTAGAGTTGGGTTAAACCAATATTCCATATGCCATTTCTTTTTTAGATGTGACAAATATGCAAAGTATCAGATAAGCTACATGGAGGCTGAGGCATTCACAGTCACAAATAAGAAACGCTAACCTCATTCAGAAACCCATCATCCAACACCTTCACAGAATAATGCAGAACAACCTTTGCTGAGGAATGAGACGGCTTGCTCAATTTTTAGGCTTTGGGCTCAAGAAGTGCTGTCTCCATGGTTACCTCGCCTCAGCTTCTCTAAATTACCCCATCTGATGCACGCTCTGTTCTCTATTCATCAGGTTCCTGTCACCAGAGGTCTGGGTAACAACAGACCATACACAGCTGCATTATATCTGTCCAAGCCCCTCATTTTATACAGTGTGACTCTGTAATTGTCAGACAGCCTGGGGATGCTGAAGCATCACAGCACAAGCTCAAGTTTCCATCTGTTTATACCGCAACAGCACAAACATATTAGGTACCTGGTTTTTTGTTTGTGCTCATTCCAATCACATATACAGAGCCACAGAGACATTTAGCGCAGTAAAAATTTTGTTTTGTGTTTTCTAAAAGATCATTCACTTTTCTTCCCACTTCCAAAAAACATGATACAAGACTGATAATAGTAATTAATATTTACCTTACCGTTGATTTTTTCCCCCCCCACAAGTGTTCAGCTTAATCCTGAGCAAACTGCTTGGATCAGATCAGTGTTTTGATTCAAATTTAAAAGGCATTCTGGATCTGGAAGGTCTCAGGTTCCAAAGCAGTCTGTTACAGTTTACACCGAGGGGTCAAGGTTGAGCTATCTCCTGAAAACCCTGAAAACACACACAAAAAGAGGTGACATCATAAATGACATACCCCGGTGGTCCACGTGTTAAACAACATTAGGCAGGTGATGTCTCCACTGGAAATGTGACCGACGTCAGACACACATGAAACAAATGCCACATGGATCGAAAACACACCAACAAAAGGGCAGGAGTTCTGGCAGATGCTGATGTGTCAGACGTCACTGGGATGTTAGGCGATGGCACTCCCCTTCTCAAGTGGCTTGCTGACTGAGATCACACAAGCAGGGGACCCTTCAAAAACGATTTTCAACATAATAACGTGTCTACAGCTATCACGGAAATCTGACTAAACACAAACACAACAAGTTTTCTCATTGAAACCGTAGGAAGTATAGAAATAAATGATCTGCTGCATTATTACTAGTTACAGTGATTGTAAGATAAACCAGAATGAGAACAAGCAAACAAGAAGCAACTCATTTCAGGCACTCATCATTTTTAAGCCTGTATATCACATAATATATCAATGTGAGCTATGAAAATATTTGGAAATAGTAACACATGCACTTGCAAGGTGGTGAAAAAGTTAAGGGCCAGCCACCTCCAACTTTATGATGCCACCATTTGTCTCCTATCAAAACAAGACAAAGATCCACTTGAATGTTGTAATTACAGGCCTATATCCCTTTTAAATGTGGACTGTGAGGGAGCTGCAGGCATCCCCTCACTGCACAGTTCCAATATGCACACTCCCAAATACGTATATACATATATCAGATTAACATGTGTTATTTGTGTAGTTTCTTTTGATTGTGTTAATCTGCTAAAGATGGATCCTATTTAGTGGATTAATACATAAGTTGGTTTATTTTCAGATGTTTTCTTTTGCTATGTTGAATCTGGCTCTGATCTCTCTCTCTCTCTGACGTGGTTCCTGAGATCAACATCCTTATGGAGGCACGCCCATGAGAGTGCTGCTGATGAGGGTCTGGTGTGTACATTCAGCCTCACTGGAGTGAACCAAGTGGAGTGAGGAGAGGGGGGAGGTTGGGAAGGTGTTAGACTATGTTGGTTTATTGTTTAATTGTTAAAGACATGGTAAATGAGTCAGTGCAACATTTAAATATGTTTACATTGTCTTTTGGGTGAAGAGTGTAAAGGAACGTGTATCTGTTGTAAATAATGTGCATATTAAGTGTGGACACCACCCCTTCTCATATTGCCAGTGGTAGATAATGGGAGTTATATATACTAAAATGTAGTACAGGTATTTCCACTCAATCCTGTCAAACACTTTTCCAGCGCCTAAGGATGCAACTACTTCTGGGGTGACAGGGATGGTGGAACTAATTTGTTAGTTGTTGTCTGTGTGGTTGTCTGGAGCTGGGTGGAGCTGGAGTTGGCTCTCTATCGTCTACACCTGCGCTTCATTGCTCACCTGCCGCTCAACTTGCAGTCAAGCCACATGCACTGCTACAGGATAAAAGGACCGGCTCATTCCTCCACTCCCTGCCAGATCATCCATTACCCCCACTGTGGTCCTCCTTCATGTGCTTTACTCTTATCTCCCAAGTTGTGTTGGTTTAATACTATCTGTTAATCTCTGTGTGTGGATCCTTTGAGTCCTGTGACCGTCCTACCTTCCCCATACCTGTTTGCCCTCGGCCAGCTCCTCCTTTCCAGAAGACCTGCAAACCCCCTCAGTCTGCCAAATAACCACAACCTGGTTCCAACTTACCTGAACTCCTGGAAATCCATTGACCACACAAGAAGCCTGGCAAAACAGAAAAATCCCACAGATTTGAGAAAAGAAAATCAAGTAAATGCATACACAATACATTTGACAAGGCAAACAAAGACCAAAAATATTACATTATGTAAGTCACAAATAAAGGGTAATTTGAGGCTCATGATTGCTTTTGATTATAATTACAATCCAGCAGCTGCCAAGCAAACAAATGTGATGCAAAGAATCACACAATGGCTTGATCAGTCATCACAAAGGGTATTTTCTTTTCTGAAACAACGCCCCAACACTGATATTCTCATCAAAGGTAAAAGGACTGACTGTTGCTGTGAAGGAAATTACGCCATCATTCTTAACAATCTATGTAAAACAATGTATCTGCTTATGTTTATCATTGAAATCTTGCAACCACTTTCATTCCATATTCTTGTATATTTTATATTCACATTTTGTCATCAGAGTCTCATTTTAAATATCGCAGTGTAATGCTGGATCCCAAGTCTAATTTTAAGAAACATTTTTTTTTTTTCAAATGGTGAAAAACCATAAAGTACAACTTGACAAATTTTCAACACATTGGACACTATTTCTCTCTCTCTCTCTTTAGATGTGGTCAAGATATTCATGCATGCTGTGATCTTTTCCCATAGGTCCAATTGCGTGTACATGTTGGAGGCAGACTGGAGAAACAGCCATAAAACTGCTAGAGTCTTTATATTACAAACCTTAAAAAAAATTGTACCATGTTCAAAAAATTGTAAATGGCTTGGCCCCTCCTCCATAAGGTGACTTTGTGTATTTTCCTTCAATGAAATCTATAAAATCCTTAAGAATATCCTCCATAAGAGACTGTGCTGTAATGCATTTGAGCCACAACTCAGAGGAAACGCCTCACCTGTCGACATGAAGAGCTGCAACTCCATCAGTGCTTCTAAACCCAAATTAAAAACTCTACTCAACTACTACTCAGCTCTGTAACCACTGACTCTGTTCATCTCATGGTCTTCTCATGTACAAAAATGATCTTGCCTTTAATTTCACAAGCATATGTTTGGCATTTCTTGTTGACATTGTGGGTCATTGTGGTGACACTGTGTGTGTGATGCGCCACGGTGTCCAATGTGTGTGTGTGTGTGTGTGTGTGTTTTGGTTTTTTTTTTTGCTTGTGTACTGTGCGCTATTACGTTGTAGTTGCATGTTTTAACTGTGATCTGCTGAAGGGACTGCAGATGAAAAGTAGCTATGCTGCTCTACATCAAGTGGCAAACTATTTGTAACACTATACATGGTTCTTTACACCTAAAATGAGTTAAAAAAAAATAAAAATAATAATAATAAATGAATGTATAGTTTCCTTCTGTGACATATGTCCCTCAAACAGTTAAGGAAAGGTTCAGGGTTATTATAAGCTCATTTTTGTAATCACTGAGCAGTTTCCCCTCTTAGGACATTTTTAAACATTTTCATGCCAGTGTTTCAGTTCTGGAAAATTGGCACAAGCCTCATTACACATTTGTTGGCAGTGCTAAAGCAAGTCAGTGAGAGATGAAATTTCACAGCACTGCTGCACTGCAAGTCATCCCATTTCCCTAATTTGAAAGAAATGGTAAAAATAAATGTTGAGAAATATGGTTACATGCTCGTCTGGCTTGCTATAAAAACAGGCAGAGCTCCTGAACCCAGAGTGGTACGCTGATGAAACAAGCTTGTGATCACAGAGCGCGCTTGACTCTCATCCTTAAATTGTTTCATTCAGCTCAGCAAATCTATAGCTATTGTTGAACTTCCAGTGTGAGGTCTGCCTGAAAATGATCAATACATTCAGCAAGCATGTGACATGGGAACAATATATGATATTGACTGAGTATTTCCACGGAGCATGGAGATGCAGTTGTGGTGGAAGATTACAGTGAATGTCACCTGCATTGAAATTAGGAAGGTGGTGTGTGTGTGTTGGGCAGGGGGAAAATACTCTAATACTCTAAATACTCTCTCTAGGACTAAAAACAGAGCCTGATCACAGGAGAATATGCTCCTCACTTGCAGTCCTGACCCATATGATGCATAAAACATATGTAATGTGGTGCCAGTAGTTTAACTGTTAATTTTACATAGGATCAGTTTTTTAAAAATCTGTAGATGAGTGTTTAGCATAATATAAACAAATACATTCTAATCAGTTTGGGCCAACACTATTGATAGATAGTATTGAAAGATAGAAACTCCACTGGGTCTGTGCATACATGTGCAATAAATGACACAAGATCTGTGCTCTGATGTGAAACTGTGACTAAATCATGACAGGTATCTATTATAGGGAAGAATTTTGGCCTTGTCTTTGGCCTAGACCCTAGTAATGTTTTTTTTTGGTTTTTTTTGCTGTTGTTGTTCTGTTTTGTTCCCTTCCCATCATTCGGTCGACCTTCCCTTCGTCTCCTGTGGGTCTACTTTTCACTGGAATGTAGTTCCGGGCAGCGGCCTCATCCTGAAGACAGTGTTCACTCTGAGCCATGTGGTGGTCTGGGATTCTGGTAATACATGTAATAAAGTGAGAGAGAGGGGTAAAGGTTAAGAGCATTTGCATTTACAACAAAAAAGCTGCACATTTCTGGACCAGAGAGGCAATAAAACAGAAGAAAATTTCTATAAATTTCTATAAATGGTACACACCAGCCCAGTTTCAGTTCAATGGCATAGTAAATCTAATAACAAGGAAGAGTTGGCCAAATCTGGCAATACTGCTCTCTTCAGAGGTTGCACCACAGTAAAAAATTACATTACATTATAGCATATAGTAACTGTTATTTTTCTATGTGATGATATACCTTGTTATGTCTTTCAAGCTTATTCTTGTTATTCAACACACAGTCTTTCGGAATGAAAATGAGGAGGTTTGTCTACAGGAAAAAATGCATTCAGTAATGTCACAACACCATAGTGGCATATCTTTATCAGTGAATGAGTTTTGTATTGTTGGCCACCTGGGTCAGTTCTCCTGCAAGTTTGTGGATAAATCAATAAAATAAAAAAACAGT